>CM046438.1:46791797-46849414 GCA_025506505.1 Flaveria sonorensis
CTTCAGCCACTGTTGGAGGTGTGATGATACCAAAACAAATGGCTGACTACTCTGAAAAACACTGGAAGAAGATTGATGTAGATCAGAAAGCCATGACCGCCCTCCAAACTGCTCTTCCTAACTCCATATAAAAAAAGATTCAAGAAGTGCAAGACTGCTAAGAAGCTTTGGGATGCACTGAAGCTCATGTATGAGGGGTCTGAGGAAGCCAAAGAGAACAAGAAAGACCTCATGAAGATGGAGTTTGAGAACTTCACCTACAAGACAGGTGAAACCATGATTCAACAATACTTCAAGTATGTTGAGATTGTGGAACTCTAATGGATTTTGGAGTCAAGCTTGAGAATAGGGACATAGTAAGCAAGTTCATGTTCTCTCTTCCCAAACAATGGACTCACTATTGTGTGGCCATCAAGAGAACTGAGAACCTTTCTACCCTTACTCTCACAGAGCTGTATGGTATCCTTAGTGGCTACCAGATGGAGATGAACATGCAAAATCCATCAAGCAGCTCTTCCAAAAATCAGCAGAGTTCAGCTCTTCATGTGGTTGAAAGGGATAGCATATAACCATAACATCATCTTATATGCTTCCCTGAAAACTCACAAAAAGGTCATTTCATCACCTTCCCCGAGGCACCAAAGGAGAGCTACATCCAAGGAAGCCCATTCCAAGAGACAAGCTCTGCACAAGCCATTGTGTCTACTGATGAAAGTGGTGGAAACTTTCTCTTCACTGTTGAAGACTTGTACTGTATCCATCCAGATGAACTAGAGTACATGGAGATAGTCCAACAGATGGCTCTTTTGAGTCACATGGCCAAGAAGTTCTACAAGTGGACTGGGAGAAAGTTTCCCAGCAATAAGGCCAGTGGAAAGTTTGGACTGGACAAAAGCAAAGTGAAGTGTTACAACTGTACCAGATGGGCCATTTTGCTAGAGATTGCAAAGCATCAAGGACAAATGGTGGCCAAACACAAACCAGACCAAACTACACTGATGCAGCTCCAAGAACTGAGAAGCCAAGCCAACTCAAACAATATGTTGTTGTTGTTGCTGAAGAAGGAGGTTTTGATTGGAGCTTTCAGGTGGAAGATGCCTCTCCAGACCAAGCACTGGTGGCTGATCATGAAGAAGCTAAGGTGTTGGAATATCTCTATACCCTTGAATGCATTGCTAAAGTTAACATGTATAGGTCCTATAATTTGGAAGTGAGATCTGACCTTGAGTCCTTAACTATTTTAAAAGCTGATTTTAAAAGAGCGAAAAATGAATATAAACTTAAAATAGAAGATTTAAAGAAAACCATTTCTACTCTTAAGCATGAGCATACAAATTATAGGACTCAGATCAAGGATCTTATTACTAAATTGACTGAATGCCAGGCTGAGTTTGTGATCAGCAAAGCCAAGGAAAAAAATATGTTCTTGAAGAGGAAACCTTCAAGAACATAATATCCTCATCCTTGCATGCAGAAGTTCGTTATCAAAACATGCAGGGACTAGGATCAAGTGAGATAGCTCCTCTACACACACTCTTATCTATTAGATCTCCAAGGTGTGAAACTTGTCAAGATAAGCTGCCCTCCATTGATCCTATCCAAGAAGAGGATGAAGATGAAGAGGAGGTAGTGAAGGAGAAACCTAAGGTGAGTGACAAGGGTTATCGTGAGAAGGGACACTATACTCCTAGGGAGAAGAAAGAATCTAGGATGACAAAATCTGCAAGGAAGAACTTTTTCAGGGCATCCAAGAGAAAGTCCAAGAAAGTCCAAGAGATCAAGGCCACTTTTAGTTCCAAGCAAAAACAAGTTTTCATCTCTACTGGATTTGAAGTGGTAAAGACTGAGGACATAACCATGGACTCTAGTACCTAGAGTCCTAGTTCATGTCCAAGTCATCCCGATTCAAAGAAGAATGCTGATAAAATATGCACCACTACTGCACAACTTGAACCATCTAGTTCCAAGAGCAAGCCTCATCCCAAGAAGCTTGCTGCATCATCTGAAAAGGTGAAGATGGAAGTGGAAAGTGATCAGGCTCAGCCTCCCTCTCAAAAGAAGACTCTCAGAAGTATGCCAACTGAATACATAATGTGTGGTAGTACTTCTCACTTTGTCAAGGATTGCATCTACAATCCTAAAAGTACTATCCACATGAACAATAAGAAAAATTCTGGTAAGAAGAAGAAGAAGATAGCTTCGGAAGGAAAATATTTTCCTTTCAGAAGCTCCAAAGTGAAGAAGAAGATAAGTAAAAACTTACCTTCGGAAGAAAATTTGGTCTCGGAAGAAAGGAATGCTTCCGAAGCACTGAAGTCTGCTACAATGGATGCAAAAGTTTCCAAAGGTTCAGTCTCCAAAACTTCTGAAGTATTGAAGGCCAAGTCTAGTCTTCCAAAGATAGTGTGGAAGATGAAGGAAGGCCATATGACTGAAAGTTCTTCATCAATAACAGCAAATGATCCTCAGAACTTGCATATAGGATCAATTACTGTTTCATTATCTTTTTTTCACTTTGACAAGCCCAAGACCAACAAGGCTTGGGTTTCCAAATGTAACTAACCATATTTTTATGTGCAGGAATAGCTCAAGACCAAAGAAAATGTATGGATCATTAACAGTGGTTGTTCCATGCACATGACAGGCAATCACTCTTTGCTTCAAAACTTTGAAAGAATTGATGGAGGGCCAGTTGCTTTTGGAGGAGAATCTGGTGGTTACATTATAGGAAGGGGCAGGGTCATAAATGGTAAGCTCAGCATTGAGAAGGAAAACTTTGTTAAGGAGCTTGAGTACAATCTTCTGAGTGTACCCTAATTTTGTGATCAGAGATATAACATGCTCTTCACTGAGCATGAGTGCATTGTTCTCTAGCCCAGGGTGGTCATTTCTCAAGAGCATATCCTACTTAGAGCCCCCAGGAAAGGAAACGTATACAAGATGGACTTGCAGGAAACATCCCCTTCAGGAGAAGTTTCTTGCTTTCTATCGAAGGCCAATAGTGATGAGTCTTTCTTTTAGCATAAAAGAATGTGCCATGTAAACTTCAAAAACATGAACAAATTAATTAAGAATGATAACTGGAATGCCAAAGAAAGAGTTTACAAGTGATGATCATTGTGTTGCATGCCTGAAAAGTAAGCAACACAAGTTATCTCACAAGCCAAAGAAAATGAACTCCATCACTACAACCCTACACTTATTACATATGGATTTCTTTGTCCCCACCAGTGTAATGAGTTTAAGAAGGACCACTTATTGCTTGGTGATCACAGATGACTTCACAATATACACTTGGGTCTTCTTTCTTAGAACTAAGGATGAGACCCTTGAGATCTTGAAGAGTTTCATTCTCAAAATTGAGAATCAATGTGATCACAGGGTCAAGATCATAAGATGTGATCAAGGAACCGAATTTAAAAACCAAATCCCTGATACATTTTATGATGAAAAGGGTATTACAAGACAATATGGTGCTCCCAGGACTCCTTAGCAAAATGGTGTTGTTGAGAGGAGAAACAGGACACTTTTTGAAGCTGCAAGAACCATGTTGTCCAACTCCAAACTGCCCATCATCTTCTGGGCAGAGGCAGTTAATACTGCCTACTATGTGCAAAATAGAGTTTTAGTAGTCAAGACTCATGGTAAGACTCCTTATGAATTGTGGCACAAAAGGAAACATTTCATTGGTTTCATCAGGTCATTTGGATGTCCTTGCACCATCTTGAATACCAAGGATCAAATAGCCAAATTTGATGAGAAATCAGATGATGGACATTTCATTGGGTTCTCCTCCCAAGCCAAGGCTTATAGAGTATACAATCTTAGAACCAGAGTAGTTGAGGAGTCAGCCAACGTGACCTTCAATGAGCACACACCCAGTGTGAAAGGCTCTATTCCTGATTAGCTGCTTGATCTGGATTTAGTTACCAACTGGTTTAACAAATCTTGTGAGCATGTTTTAGGATCTACAGGTACATTATCAACGAGAGATTCCGATCCAAGATTTGAGCTGAGAAGACCAAGTGTACAATCTACTTCAACTCTAGTGGTAACTAGCCCTGTAGTTGGAAATCCTGTCAGTACAACCATGACAAATTCTACATCTAAAACATCTGAGGTGCCTATAAATTCCAGCATAGAAGTTCAAAACTTAGATGAAGGCATTTCTTATGTAGGAGGAGATGGAGATGATGATAGTGATCAGGAGTTTCTTGATGCTGATAACCTCTCCATAGAAGACAACATCAATGATGTAACATAATCATTGGATCAAGTCTCACTTGATAAGTGTGTGGATGTGTTGGATGACTCTCAAGCACCAGATCTGAATTTCACTAATTTAGATTTGTCTAAACAACTTGTTGTGATTCCTCAACTGAGAATCCACAAGTCCCATCCTACCACAAACATCATTGGAGATGTTGAGACTAGGGTAAGAACAAAAGGACAAACATATGCCAAAAATGTTTGTCTTCACACTTGTTTCTTGTCCCAGATAGAGCCTAAGAAGATTGAAGAAGCTTTGAAAGATGGAAGTTGGGTAGAAGCAGTGCAGGAGGAGCTGCTTCAATTCAAGAGACAGAAGGTTTGAAATCTATGTCCTCTTTCTCAAGGGAAGACTACCATAGGTACCAAGTGGGTTTTTAGGAACAAGAAGGATGATAGAGGACTTGTCATCAAGAACAAGGCAAGACTAGTTATTCAAGGATACACACAAGAAGAAGGGATTGATTACACAGATGTTTTTGCTCCTGTAGCAAGACTTGAAGCTGTTAGGATATTCCTGGCTTTTGTTGCATCTAAGAATTTCAAGGTCTATCAACTTGATGTCAAGTATACTTTTTTATATGGGGTGATTGATGAGGAGGTGTATGTCAAACAACCACATGGCTTTGCAGACCCAAATCATCCTGGTTATCTTTGCAAGCTTGATAAAGCTCTTTATGGGCTGCATCAAGCTCTAAGGAAGTGGTATGAGACACTATCACAGTATCTATGTAAGCACGGATACAAGAGAGTTACTATTGATGGAACACACTTCATCAAAGGAACAGGAAATGACTTGATGCTGGTTTAAGTTTATGTAGATGACATTATCTATGGGTCAACTAATTTGAAGCTTTGCAAAGACTTTTAGAAGCTGATGAAGAATAGATTTGAAATGAGTGCCATGGGGGAACTCAATTTCTTTCTAGGAATTCAAGTGAAGCATGTTGATAATGGAATCTTTATAAACTAGTCAAAGTATATGCAAGACATACTTGTCAGGTTTCACATGACTGAGTGCAAGGTTGCAATGACATCCATAGCTAGAAACCACTCTCTTGGACTAGATCTTGAGGGGAGTGTGTTGATGAACATCTATATAGGGCTATGATTGGGTGTCTTATGTATCTCACAACCAGCAGGCCTGATATCATGTTTGCTACATGTATTTGTGCAAGATATCAAGCCAACCCCAGGATGTCACACCTGGTTGTATCAAGAGAATTCTCAGATATCTCAAGGGTGCTCCTAAATTGGGCCCTTAGTATCCAAAGAATTCTGTCTTCAATCTGTATGCATATACAGATAATGACTATGGTGGCTGTAATATGACTGCAAAGTCAACATTTGGGGGATGTCAATTTCTTGGTGGAAGGATAGTCTCATGGCAATGCGAGAAACAACCCTGTGTATCTGCATCAACTGCTGAAGCTGAATACATTGCTGCTGCAAGCTGCTGTGCTTAAGTACATTGGATTCAGAATCAGATGCTAGACTATAGATTCAACTTCAAGGAGACTCCCATCCACATAGACAACAACAGTGTTATCTCTATCACAGAGAATCCAGTTCAGCACTCAAAGACAAAGCATATCAATATCAACTATCATTTACTTAGAGATAATTTGAAAAGAGATTGATAAAACTAGTCAAAGTTAATACAAATGAACAATATGCTAATCTGTTCACAAAAGCTTTTGATGAGCAGAGATTTAAGTATCTTGTATCAACTATTGGGATGATTAACTTTAAGTAGATTTTCTTTAAACTAAGCTCAAGATTATTTTTTAATAATATGTGTGAATTAATTTATCTATATCATCACCATGTAAGCCCAGTTTACTTTGGAAGGAACTTTTCAAAAATGATATCCCTTAGAATTCTGAGAATTTTGGATATATTTTCCTTTGGAAGACATCAAGTTGTCTTCAAAGAAAATTATGTCTTCAAAACAAATAACTACTTCTGAGAAGTTAACCTTCGGAAGAAATTTGACTATCTTCCGAAGCTTATATTTGTCACCAAGTACTTATGTGTATTGAAGGACTATTTTTTTCTGAAAGCAATTAAGTCTAGGAAGACTTATTCTCTTTATTGAATAAGACTTTTGATATTTGATCTCTTCCGAAGCAAAATCTATCTAGGAAGTAAAAATACTCTAAGTATTTTTCTTCCGAAGAAAAATTCTTAGAAAACTAAGGAATATCTTCCGAAGCCAAATTGGCTTCGAAAGTTTTTCTAAAACCTTCCGAAGACAAATTACATTTGGAAGATTTAGACTTCCAATAAAACTGACTTTTTGGGCACTTTTTCTGAGGTGGAACCAAAATTCGAATTTCAAAGTTTGTCCATTTGCATTAACTTTATCTCAAATCCATATCATATATATATTCGTACAACGGTTCCCCCCTTTCACTATCATCTGCAAAATTCAAACCCTAAATTCACCCACAAACCGACCTTGTTCTTACCTTCCTTCATCACAAAGCTACTCAAAATGGCCAACCTTGATCCCCGAAACCAACCGGATTTTGCCATGCACTTACACAGGCAACATAATCAAGTTGCTCTGTTGTCATCTGAGAATGATCCAGGTTTCTCAGATGTTTGCCGCTTCTTATCTCTCACCAACTACCTCACCGCCCTCATAATCGACCCTCCATTATATAAAGATCAACTTTTGGAGTTCTGGAGGACCTGCCAAGAGGTCATCTTGGATGGTGGGAGGGCGCTGTCTGCCACAGTGCAGGGGAGGAAAATATTCATCACCCCAGCCACTATCAACACACATCTAAGGCTGGATGATGAAGAGGGTGACTTTTCCTTCCCTAAGTCTGCTGTTAATGACTCATTCTGACAGATGGGCTATGAAGGGGACTACTCCATAAGAACCTTCAGGAAAGGAAAGGTCTCATACAAGTGGAAGTACCTCCTCCATGTGGTCATCCACTCCTTTTCAAACAAGCATGGAGGATGGAGCCAAATTCTTGAAGACCTTTCCTATATAGTCCATGGAATGGTTCAAGGGGTCAAGTTTAGGTATTCTTAATTTATATATACTAATTTACTTGCAAACATGGACTCTTTAGAATATTATATGTTCCCTAGATATGTCCAGTAGATTCTTAACTGTGAACTGGGCTCACAGTTAAGAGGAACAGATAATGTTCTAAAATTGGGACAGATGAAGCTCGACATCTTCAAAACAACAAGAAAGCCAACTGTTGGCTTCTTAGGGGTAGAAACAGCTATGGTCCCAAAAATGTTAGAGCTCATTGCTCAAGGTGATAACTTGACAGCACCAGCCAATGTTGAAACCCACATATTCTACAACTGCAACCCACACAGAGCCACAAATCACCATCACCTACCAAAGAAAATCCAAAAGAACACCTGCTCAGTCTACTCAGGTTGAGCAGGCCCCTAAATCACCAACCATGCAGGAAGAAGTGGACACTGGAGCTTCCACTTTTCCTAAGGAGCAAACCACTCCTATTCTTTCAATGATCAGTGTTGAGGTTCCTCATGCGTAGCCTGATGATAACCCAGTCTTAAGCCTTCACTTAGAGTCTCAAAACTCTAGTAATCAACCTTCAGGGGAAAGTTACCATCCCCAGCCGCTTGACCTCAACCAACCAATTCCTGACATTGAATTCTATGATGATGAAAATATAGGATTCAGTGAGTACCATGAATCTCTCTTCTCCACCCCTGCTCAAGGAGAGATGAGTACTCCTACATCACCTATATCTAGCCCATATCATCCACCCACAACTGAGGTGGACCTCCCTGAACCTGTTCAGGAGGCCCATATGGAAGAGGCTCTCACTTTTGCAAATGATTATATCATTTAGACCTCAACCATGGCAACCCAGCCCATTGACACTTCTTTTGAAGCTGTCAATGTGTAGGGGAAAACCAACAGCCAAGAACCTGAAGCTGGTGATGAGGAAGAAGACCTTGGTCCTATTCTCTCATCCCCAAGTGATTCTTCTGATGAAGATGAGGGGAGTGTGAAACTAAAGGTGCACAAACTGACTGAACTCTACACCTATTTAGTTTTCAAGGTTAGTCACCTACAATCTCGAGTGACTACCTTAAAGAAAAGGGTCAATGACCAGCAACTTGTGATCACCGATCTCAAGGGCAAGTTAGCTGAGAGACCTATCCAGAGGACTCAACCAGGCCCACAAGAACCTGTGAATGTTATGGACCTAACTCCTAGCTCCCTTATGCAAGAGGGTGATGCTACCAAAAAAGGGGAGAAAGTCTTAATTATAATTACAGAACCTTGGAGTTCCTCTTAGAGTATGGACATAGAGGACTCACCACCCTCACTTGTCGTTGTCCATATCAACAACCTCCTCAAGTCCACATTGATGTGGACTTACTCATTCAAAGTTTGTTTGAGGAGGTATACCAAGGGCAATGCCAACTCCATATCACCTAGCTAATAATCCAATTATGGGATGGAGATATGATGATCAAAGAAGAGCCCTGGTAATCTCTAGGTCTCAAGGTCAAAAAGAGATCTTTAACATCTTTAACCTGAGATACTATGAGAGCATCTATCTAGTTGACCTCCCACTTGCCATAACAAGTCAAAACAGGCAAGCTGCAAGGTTGGATGATAGGATTCAACAAAGGGTGATTGAAGAGTTCAAGCTAAGAACAAGACTATATAGATAGAGGCTAGCAGGCAAGACTGTTGGTCAACTAGATGCTAGGTGGACCCTAAGATTAGCTTCAAAGGGGAATCCTTGGCTGAAGGCCCAGTAGTTGAGCCTATGAACCTTGAGACAGGAGCTGCTTCAGCACCCTCAACACCCATTACCCTTAGTGAGGCACCAGCTGGTGAAGGTGTCTCACAGCCTCTCTCTAGCCAGAGCTTAAGTGAAGAACCAAGCAATGAAGGCCAAAGCTCTCTCCAACTTGAGTTACACAAGCCTGTGAGTGACAAAGGTAAAAGGAAGATGACTCCTGAGGAGATTATGGAGGAGAAGAGAGAGAGGAAGAGGAAGGAAAGAGGAGAGAGTTCAAGCAGGACCCCTGGCTTCATGGATGTAAGGCCCCATTCCCGGGACGCTTACAGCTGGACAGTCATCACATAAAATATTTAAAGCAAACATCACTTTTGCAGCAAAATTTAAAAACTTTCATTTATAATTAAAACATGTTATCTCATTACATAAAACGTTTACATTTCAAAATACAACATCATATCAAAATGTGGATGCCAGCCTCAAACGTCCCCAGTAGCGTATGCATCCATACCTGCAACTCCTCAGCATCAACAAAATACCTGCCAACTATCATGCATACAAAAAGGTCAGCGACGCTGAGTGAGTTCTAGTTTTATAAATGAAATACTTTTCTTCCTTTAAAAACATAACCTTCACAATCGTACGCGATCACACATCATACGTACACATTGATAATATTTATTATCATCATCATCGTTCATTTCATACGTTTCGTACTTTCATTATTATCTTTCACTTTAATCTGGATCCTGTCTCATGCAATACCCGACTCATTTTCGAAGACCGACAGTACCGGGGTATGAGACAAGGATCCCCTTCGAGTCGATCTCAAGGATCGATTTCCCTTCGAGTCAATAATAGACTCCCTTCGAGCCAATCTAAATGATTGTACTCCCTTCGAGCCAACCCCACGGATTGAGCTCCCTTTGAGGCAATCTCACTGATTGCACTCTATCCGAGTCTTTTACGACAACATGGTCGCTCACCTCATTGCTTGCAAGTCTTTCATTCATTCGTTACATTCCACTTTTCATTATCGTTATCTTTCACTTCGTTATATAATACTTTACGTTCATTCGCATCATACATCACACCACGTAAAGTCAGCATAATACACAACGTATTACAACATAATACATATGTTTTGAAAACGGTTAAAGAAGAAAGATAACACACCACACACAGAACATAAACCACATCACAACATCATACATCAAGCATAAGCCAACACATCACAATAGGACCTATCTCAAACATCCACCTCTTAAAGCCCCTAGAAAACCTTAAGTCCAAGATAAGGCACATTAAATCATTCTAGGCGCATCAACAATAAAATTCTAAGTGTAAACAGCCTGGGCGCATTACAACTATGCAGGTGCTTGAGCACTGCTTAGCGCTTTTCAACTATGCAGGCGCTCCAACACTTAGGCACATGGGCACCTCTGGGTGCATGGGAACTATGTAGGCGCATGGCCAACACTTAGTCACCGGGACGGTTTTCTGGGCGCATGGCTGCTATTTGGGCTCACCACCTTGGGCGCATGAGCAACAGTTAGGCTCATGAGCAATATTCTGGGCGCATGAACCACTATTCAGGCGCATGTCCCCTGTTTGGGCGTATTAACTTAGGTGCATCAACACTTAAACCACAATTCAGTTAGGCACATGGGAACATTCTGAAAATATTTCTAACTACCCAAACACCCGATAATCATTCTAACACTATCCAAACACAGATCTAACATTCTAAGGCCCTTAAAACATGCTAACAACAATTCTAACCCCCAAACAACCTCTAAAACATCATCAAAACTAAAACCACAGAACATCATTCGAACAACAACAAGCATACCCATACGGTCCCTTTAAAAATGTTTTCTTAGTATGCATAACAGCCCTAAAACATTCTAAAACCAGAAAAATAGGGGTCTAGAAACTCACCTTGAAGCAGATCTTCAAACTAAGCACTTCCAACAGCAACTTCAACTCCAAATTCCCGAAAACAAACTCTAAAACACCAAGAACCTTGGTTACAAGCTGTGAATTCGGTTAAAACCGAACATGTATTCAAGAAACTCACCTTTGCAGCCTCTTCTCCTTCTTCCTCTCTCTAGAACAGCAAACTTTTTCTTCTTTTTTTGGCCGAGAGCCCAAAAAATAGATCACATGCTTTAAGGGCAGCCATACCCTTTTTATTGTTAAAATAATGAAGTTTTGTACTTTGTACACTTTGCCCCCTTCAACTTGTACCCATTTACTTTTCTTTCTTAGTACTTTCCCTTTCTCTTCTTTTAAATAAAATTCGAGGTGTTACAAGTCCACCCCCTTTAAATTGGTTTCGTCCTCGAAACCTGTCGCTTCTCTAACAGTCACGGGTAACGCTGTCTCACCTCTTCCTTGATCTTACACGTAGGCTTAGTCCCCTTCTGGGCTCCACTGTGCTTGCACAAGTGGAAGCACCATTCTCCTTAGCTTTTCATTTCCTTCTATCATAAATGACCCTCAGTTGCTCCACGTAGTTGAATCGTTCATCAATCCCAGTATTCTATAATGGCACGATCCCATCCCCATCAGTTGAAAACTTTCTTAGAAGAGATACATGGAATGTCAGATAACTCCACTTAACACGTCGGGTAGCTCCAGTTGACATGCCACTTCTCTTACCTGAGCAACAATTCAGATTGGTCCTTTATACCTCATTATTAACTTTACTCACTTTCTAATTCGGGTAATCTCTTTTCCCAAAACGAGGCCTTCATCATTACTCCACCGCCGTAGGTCAGCACCGAACTCTTGTCGGGCGCGGCTGATCAAACCACCTTCCTGCAACACTCAGTGTTTGGCTCATAGGTTCTAGCCAATTCACCCAAAGGTGTACGTCTATCTACCTGCGTCTGTCCTGAACGGCTTAGCAAGAAACACGCGCTCTTTCAATTCTATCGCGCAATCTTCTAGGGCATTAGGTAACCTAGTGGACTTACCAATAGAAATTTCTACCTCGAAGGCTCACTGATCTTCCTACTCCTAACATGTAACTTAACATAAAGGCAGCAGGAACGAAACTACTACTAGTACCATAATCAAAGCACAAGGCACAAATTAAATTACCAGAAACGTACCTGACATTGCGTCGAAGTCCGCTCTAGCCTCCTCCCGGTAAGGGCAAATGCTCTAACCTTCGTCCTCTGTTCTCCTCATTCTGAACCCCTTGCCTTGTCCCGGAGATCTCAGCCCTTGACTTCGTGCAGTCTCTGCTCCTGTGCCCACTCTCACTACACCTGTAACATCTCATCACGCGACAATCCCTCGCTAGGTGACCCTTCTTCCCACATTGAAAACAGAGATTCGATCCCCGCTTGCATTCTCCTGCATGCTCCTTCCCATATTTCTTGCATGCCCTTGCTTCCTTTGTTAACATCCTTGGATCATCCATCCTCACCTTGTTACCACTAGCCTCAAATCCACCATCATCATATCCCGCCTTTCGTTCCCACTCCTAACATAGCCCCACTCCTCCTCTTCGTCCATTATTGTCATCGCCTCTCGCTCGTCGTACAACCTCCCCACCAGATCAACCACCGACCGAAACGTTCTTGGTTGGGCAGTGATCAGATGTCTGCGGATATCTATTGGCAGACCTTGAATATACCTTTTAATCTTTCATGACACAGGCGTCACCTGATCTGGCACCAGCCTTGCCATCTCGTTGAACTTCGTGGTGTACTATTGGTGAGTCATCGTCCCCGCCTCCAGCTACAGGAACTCCCTCTCAACTTTGTCAAGCTCTCTATGAGGGCAAAACTCCTCGATTACCAACCTCTTCAGCTCCTTCCACCTCATCCTCCCGATTGCCTTGGTGCCCTCAGCCTGGACAATGTTGTCCTACCAGTACAAGGCTGAATCCACAAATGAGTGGGTAGCAAACTTCACCTTCTGATCCTTATGGCACTCGCTAATTTCAAGTACCGCTGCCATCTCTCTCACCCAACGTTGTGCAGCAGCAGCACTCCTATTTCCATTAAACACAGGAGGCCTACACCTTTGGAATGCTCCATAACTGCATCCCTTCGCAGCCTCCTCCACAGCTTCCTCCTCCTCCTCATGGCCACTAGAGACAACCATGTTAGCATCGGGTTGCTCCATATCTCTAGAACCTCCGGTTCACCTCCTCGTCTTGCGGTTCTCCTCTTCTCACTCTTCTTCTTCTCATCCTCCTTCATATCTCTAATGACCTCGGTTACTTGACCTGATGACCTGATGAACCTCCTCAACCACCGCCTCCTTCACTGAGGCTCTCAGATTAGCACTTCCGTCCTCACCGTCTTGGTGACGAAACTCTAGCTCTTCAGGAGCCGTCTTAGCAGTCTTAGCTCTGCTCCTCGTGGCACGCGACTTATCACCACGTCCACCCCGACCTCCACCTTGTGAAGCCTCAGAAGACCTACCGCCAGCCATCTAAACACTACAAGATTCAAACAACAAGACGGTCAATCAAGGTAATAGCTCAAGTTATGTCAAGTATAGTAAGTACCTAATCACAGTGGCCAGTTGTGTTTAGCCACTTACTTTACTCTTCATTCCCTAAGCATTTTCTATCCTGACTACATCAGTATCTAAATCGACACAAAAGCACACAAGCCACATAACATGTGCACATAATACCGGTTAACATTAACTTACATAAAACCTTTACTTAAAACTTTTACCTGCAGGCACGTAGCTACTAGGACCGACATCCCTTTTCTTTCGTCCCATTCTTAGTTTAAGATTAGGTTTTTGAAAATATTTACCTAATTCTCTTAAACTTTAGCTCTGATACCAACTTGTAAGGCCCCGTTCCCGGGACGCTTACAGCTGGACCGTCATCGCATAAAATACTTAAAGCAAACATCACTTTTGTAGCGGAATTTAAAAACTTTCACTTATAATTAAAACATGTTCAGGCACACGTCCCCTGTTTGGGCGCATGAACTTAGGTGCATCAACACTTAAACCACAATTCAATTAGGTGCATGGGAACATTCTGAAAATATTTCTAACTACCCAAAACACCCGATAATCATTCTAACACTACCCAAACACAGATCTAACATTCTAAGGCCCTTAAAACATGCTAACAACAATTCTAACCCCCAAAAAACCTCTAAAACATCATCAAAACTAAAACCACAGAACATCATTTGAACAACAACAAGCATACACATACGGTCCCTTTAAAAATGTTTTCTTAGTATGCATAACAGCCCCCAAAACTTCGAAAACCAGAAAAAAAGGGGTCTAGAAACTCACCTTGAAGCAGATCTTCAAACTAAGCACTTCCAACAGCAACTTCAACTCCAAATTCCCGAAAAAAAACTTTAAAACACCAAGAACCTCGGTTACAAGCTATGAATTCGGTTAAAACCAAACATGTATTCAAGAAACTCACCTTTGCAGCCTCTTCTCCTTCTTCCTCTCTCTAGAACCGCAAACTTCTTCTTCTTTTGGCCGAGAGCCCAAAAAGCAGATCACATGCTTTAAGGGTGGCCATACCCTTTTTATTGTTAAAATAATGAAGTTTTGTACTTTGTACACTTTGCCCCCTTCAACTTGTACCCATTTACTTTTCTTTCTTCATACTTTCCCTTTCTCTTCTTTCAAATAAAATTCGGGGTCTTACAATGGAAGCTGTAATCAGGGCTGCCCCCAGGCCAATTACTCAAGATGATGAGTTAAGGGCAGCCAGATTGAATTATTTGGGGTCTAGGTTCTATAATATTGATGAACTCATCTCTCTCCCCTTGGAGGAAATAATTGAACTGGCTAACAAGGAAGTGTCTAAGGAGAGGAAGCAAGCTGAGACAGCAGAAGTGCTTCTCAAGATTAAAGAAGAAAGAAGAAGAAAGAGAATATACAAAGCTCCTACCTTCTCCCCAGTTCAAGAAAGTCCTGAGAGAGAGACTGTGGCCACTGAACAACAAACTCGGGTAGATAGGGAACAAGATAGACAAAACATGATCATCGACCTAAGTGCCACAGGTCTCTATCAGGCAGCAGGCTTCCTTCCCTTGCCATACGAGTACATTAAATTTGAATACCTCAAGTAGCTTGAGCAACAAGTACAAAAAGAACAAAAATTTGCTAAAAGGAAGATGAGGGAAGAGGCGACAAAGTCAAGAGCCACCATTGGAGCAAACTTGAAGAAATCTGTTGATAGATAAAAGATGGTGAGCTTCTTGAAGCTGTGTGGATTCTCTGGAAGGAGACTTAGTCCAATGTATTTATCCACCATGGATGAGCACGTCAAAGTGATCAAGCAGAAGATCAAGAGAGGTGAGCTGATTGACCTGCATTCTCCACCAAGTTAGGCTGCACCTGAAGTTGAGGTCAAGGTTGAACCATAAGAGACAACACAACCTGGACTAGTACTGCATCATAGCCAGCTTCATCTTTTGATCCATAGCAGGGTCTTGATCCTTCTCCTTCTGAACTTGTGAAGGACAAGGACCCAACTGAGGAAGACAAGCAAGGACAATCTGGTACTGCAGGCCAGTTTTCTTAGTTGAATACAGAAAGAGGAAAAGGATGGCTATCAAAATGGGCAAGAAAAAGAAGAAGAAGTCCAAGGCATCCACCTCTGCACCTCAGGATGGGTCAGAACATCCTGAACGAGATCAAGAAGAGGCTGCTCATCCAACTCCTATTCAAGTAGAGCCTCTTGCTGCTGAGAGACCCATTATGTCTTGGATGTTTGCCACCAATCCAGATAGATGGTATGTTACTAGAGATCAAGGAGGTCAAGACTTATACTTCTGGCAAAACATACTTGACCTCCATCTGCATGATCTCTATGACATAAGGAAATACTTTAAGAGTCTAAGGAATCCTGACTAGCTGATGATTAAAGGAATAGTCCTTATTCTGATGAGGACTGTCAATAGATGAAGATCAAGAATCAAAGTTCTCTTCAGTTTTGGTAGCATCAGCCTAGGGGGAGTTTGTAAGGATATTCTTAGAGGCTGATGCAACCAAAGAACAACCAAGATCTCTCTGCATGCAAAACTGAAGTACATGGAAGTTACTTCAGAAGATTTGATACAACTTAGTGAATTATGCTAAGTGTCAAATCTTTCGAAGCCAAAAGACCATATCTTTCGAAGCCAAAGATGAAGTCTTCCGAAGTTTCAAGGACAAAGCCTTCCAAAGCCAAAGACTGATTTCTTCCAAAGACAGAGAAGACATGCTTTCTTTTAATCACCTTTTGATAAAAGCTGAACCACTTTCCGCTGATAGTTGGCAAAGCATCTTTAATTACGCCAGCTACAACCGCTTGGAATTACGGTCCAGCAAATTATTGCGCCTCGGATTCAGTATTACGAAGATTTTCATGATCATTATTCGTAGATGACATGATTTTCCTTCTACTACTAGGAGGTCTACCACGACCCCTACCATGAGTACTTACTTCTCTTGTCATAGTGAAAACCTACATGAGGGAGCTGGGAATTAGTATTCATATGATGGATTATAATCCAGAACATAATAGTACTAATAGACAAGAAATAATAGTGGCCAGGTATCATTGCTTATCTATTGCACTTACAATGTTCTAGCCATTATCCTCCATGTTTTACCAAAATCCCGTTACCCAGTACCTAAGTGGTTATTTATTTATCTTAAAGCATCTTCCTTAGTTTAAGTCTAGATACTATCTTTGTACCTAGTTCACTTAAACTATGACTCTGATACCAACTTGTAACGCCTGCCTTCCATGGCACACCCTAGGGGGCGTTACGTATCAGATATACAGAACACATAGTAATTAAAGAATGTACAGCGGAAAATTTAATTGTAATTTTACATCATAGTTTATTATACATCTGTCTTCTAATACAATACTAACTATTACATCAGTTTAACTATAGAATAGATCCAAATTCTCAGCAACACTTTAGTCCTTTATCTTATCATAAGCTTAGTCTAAATCTCTTATTCTTGTTATCACCTGGCATCTAGGATGTGTGTCCTTATAATAAAAATATTTGGGACTCAGCATAAAGCTTGTGAGTTCATGAATATAGCATTCTTTAAAATTCACAACATATTAATATTGACTATTGCATCAAGCAGATACAACCATGGCAAACAGATAAAAAAAGAGTAAGCACAGTATAAATTCACATAACCAGGCTATGTATACAAACTCCACTGGCTAAAGCAGAATCATACAAGCAGCATCAAGCATCCTGTCAAGCATTGCCACATATCACAGATACTATTGATAGTCGATAATTCAATTATTACCAGTTATCAGAACATCACATCCCGTTTTAGAAAAACAGTTCAGAGGAACTCACCTTAACTAATCCGATCGGTGATATGTCTGCTCAGGTTCACGGCTATCAAGTATTATCCTATACACAAAATAACATTATTTAAGCTACATTCTAGCTAGCAACTATCTTAGGGATAATTTGTTATCCTTTTATATTTGTTGGCATTATTTGACACTTTTTATTATCCTATGCCAACCATTTTGTACAACCCTTACTAGTTGGCATATCTCAAACATTTCTGTCATGATAGTGCCAACCCTTGGGGCTACCCAATACATTCTCCATTAATAACCTTAACGCCTAATAACAATAATAATAATAATATACTAGTAGTAGTAGTAGTAATAGTAGTAGTAGTAATAATAATAATAATAATAATAATAATAATAATAATAATAATAATAATAATAATATAACAATAATAATAATAATAATAATAATAATAATAATAATAATAATAATAATAATAATAATAATAATAATAATAATAATAACAACAACTATAACAATAATAATAATAATAATAATAATAATAATAATAACAACTAAAGGTATAATTAAATAAGAACATACCTGAAAACTATCTACGGTAATTTGATGTAGAGTCTTTCCTACTCACGCCCCTATTTGATCTCGAAAAACGTCTACTAGCAACACCCAACGAGGTATCGAGAACTCGGGATTCTCTTTATATTAGAGCGTTTCCAAAGAAACTTATACTCTAAATTCAACTTTAAGGTTTCTATTTACAAGGTAGCAGGCAGGCAGCTGAAATTTCTACGCAGGCGATGTGGGATGTAATTAAGCTGATAGGCTGTCTGCTTACTTAATATAATTAATTCCGCTGCTTACTTCGTTTTTCTCTTATAACTTTTAATGTGTAACGTTTTATAAAATTTCAGATATGCTGTCGTGACGAGCTTATTTTTCTATACGAGTCAACCTAAGTTTCGTCAAAAACAGAGCAGGTTCGAATATAATATAGTATTATTATATTCAAACGGTCTCTTATAACATAAAAATTTCATCTAAAATCTTAAAACTTCAAATAGACAATTTACTCATTACTTACTCGTTTGGCAATATATAAAATGCGAAGTTCATATTGCTTGTATTTCAACTATTACATATGACCCAAACGCTCAGGATGTTACAAAACAAAAAACCACAACCCCAAATGATCTTTCTTTCTCTGTGAAAATAATCCAAAATGTTTTAGAAATCTCCTTTAAACAGTTCTAGAAGTGTTTAATTAATCTAAAAGAAAAGCCATAAGGCCCCGGGGCTTAGTCGGACCTAAATTCCCAAACCACTTCACGGCTCATTTGATGAGAAGGTAGATACAAGGCCAGCAACATCTGATGAAGATAGTTTACGAAGATTCTGTTGAACAAGAACACATCTTGAGGGTAATGGTTCTTTGAATTGGTTATGAAAATGGAAAAAAGGACTCATCTTAATTTAATCATGGTGCGGAACTGCGAACTATCACAACAGACCCAACAATATTGAACTCATTGATTCTACTATGAGAAAAATGCATATTTATTGCTTTATAAAAATATCAAAATATTCGTCTCCATATATGTTCCATTTAACCTAGTCTTTTTATTTAACTCCTTTATTTAAGTATCCTCCATCTTCATTAGAGATTTCTAGAGTTAGAGTAGACTTGCAGATCAGTTGATAAGGGTTTCGACTGGGCTAAAATTTCAAGATCATAAGCTCTTATTTGCATCTCCTTCATATCTCCCTACTCTATTTTTTTTGGTTGCTAGCCGGCTTTTATTTCAAATTTAATGCTTTTAGCTTCCTGGTTGACACTTAAGCAATAGTCCTTAGGACCATGATTTCCAAACCATCGTTTTGCGACCAAGAGTTAAAAAATAGAAATGATGTCGCGGCAAAATCAATAGACGAGGTTTTAGAACAAGATGGGAATTATGTGAGAACTCCCTTCCCCCGTGTTATTCATATTAATTCGCATTAAAAATGAATCCATTAAAACAATTTGAACTTACTAAATTATAGAATGAATTTAGTCTTTCTTCCTAGCACTTGACTTCATTGAAAATCCCCATTAGGATCCAATGTCCATTCAAATTATTCATAACATTCAAGAGATCATTCCAAAGGCTTCTTTTATCACGATTCTTTTGAGATGCATAGATATTATCTACGTTAAGAATGTAAGGATTCTATAAGTTCACCACTGATGATTGAGAAATTCAGCATCTTCTTGACATTAAAGAGTGAAACATTATGGATCCCATAAGCATACAAGCCCTCTCGACCAACCTTTAGTGTTTACATAATCCAATTGGAAAGCAAAGTTTCCCACATTTTGTTTAGAGCTATTTTTGACTTTATTTTGTGTTTTAAGTTTCCTAAGCAAGGAGATCTTATGGAAATGAAATTGACTTTATTTTGTGTTTTAAGTTTCCTAAGCAAGGAGATCTTATGATCATCCCTAAGCCCTCTAATATTTATCGATAAGAAATCTATTAACAAAGTTTAGAGCACCATTACTTGAAATGATATCACCGACCTTATCTTCGAACTTTTTTAGGCCATTTCCCATAAAATCGCCAAACTCTAACGTTGTTTCAGTTTCTAGATTAACAACTACATCTTAATCAAAGGCACCAATCGTGGGGTTAAGGGAAAGGTATCAGATTGAACATGCAGGTCTTCATTTAGATTAACTATATTAGAATTATTTAATTGTATCCCGGCAAATGGAGGAGGAAGGGTTTTCAAGTCTAGACAAGATATTAAAAATGGGTTTAGATTATTATAGGACACAAACACATTCAGTAGACTTTTTTGGTTCTCCAAGTGAAAAATGGATTAGCGGATGATGAATAGGCTGACCTATTATAGGCTGACCTTGTAACATCTCGCTCCTCATACCACCAATATTGTTCGTTTTGCCCACGGGAACTTGGATTTATTTTTGTTTGCTCGGGTGAAAACCTCCCAGGGAGGTCACCCATCCCTGGATTTCTACCACCTGAGTACGCTTAACTGTGGAGTTCTCCTCTCATCCACAATCAATACGCCCAAAACGCATTGATGATATTAAAGACCAGACATTACTTATGAACTAGGAATCTCTTATGTTCACGGCAGATGTGAGATTTGCCTAAAGTGTTACAAACACCCCCCCCTTTTGGACTCATCGTCCTTGATAAAGTTTGCCCCACCATGCCATCTCTGGATGTGTGATTTGCCTAGGGTGTCCCTCTGAACACCCCCAGGGACTCATCATTCTTGATGAGGTTTATCCCATCATTCCAAACGGCACAGGAGTGGCTCTGATACCATTTGTAATATCCCGGCCATCATACCACCAATATTGTCCGCTTTGCCCACTAGAAACTCACAGATTTGTTTTTGGTTGTTTGGGTGGAAACTTCCCAGGTAGGTCACCCGTCCCTGGATTGCTACCACCTGAGCACGTCTAACTATGGAGTTCTACTCTCATCCACAGCCAATACGCCCAAAACACGTTGGTGATATTAGAGTCCAGACATTTCTTATGAACTAAAAATCTTTCCTATCCACGGCCGATGTGAGATTTGCTGAGACCTATTATAGGATGACCTATTATAGGTTGATGCAATTTGATTTGGCTCCTAAACATGTAATTTCCTGGCCTTTTTATTAATTTGTTTTTTATTTTATTGGTGTCGACCTTCCACTAATGAACCTTCTCGGGAAATGTAGAAGAAAAGAACATAACATTATTTTCATTAATCGAGGATGTTTAGTAGACCAAATTTTGTTTGCATGAGTGTTCGCTTGGCTGTAGCAACATTTGGTCTCAGTGATCATCACCGTTGGATACACCGACCGATCATCATCGGCCAGATTTGCCGAGAACTACTATTTGTATCATCAATTGAGTCATGTGGCATACGAACCAGAGATTTTTTATTTTCATCATCTAATTGTAAGAACATTAGCAGTTGATACCCATCCTCCCTCATCCTTTTCAATAACCCAAGTTTTCTAAGATTTATCCCTTCGTTTTAACATTGATTGTTGTTTAATACAAACGAGAATTAACTATTATTGTCAATGGGTCAAAGAATTGTTTGCGTCATTCCATGATGCCTTAGATGAGAATGCATTTTATTCCAAAAAGAAACGAACTTTGTCTTATGTATCTTTGCCCCACAAATGAGGAGGAATATCATAGATTCTAACCCATCAATTATGTTACGCCTTTACTCACCTATTTAATATAAGATTTTATTAAGTTACAACTCCAATTACACAGCCCAAAACAGACCCAATACTCGGCCCAAACAGGCTCGATGCTTTGGCCCAAACCTACTCATCACTCACAGCTCATTTACTAATGGTAAACTTGTTTAATTAATCAATTATTTTGAATGGTACTTACACGTTAACATTACACTTTATACGTTTGTAACTAAAACTTGAAACAATACCAAACCCCAATGAGTCGGCCTAAGTTAAGCTTTAGTTGAAACCAAGGCCTAACTAAACTCGAAACTACAGCTAATTGTCTATGTAAATTAAGAATTGTTGTTTTGAAACTAATGGGGTTAACTAAACCAAAATGATTATCTGGGTCAACTAAAGAAACATATCAAGTGTAAGTTAGCAAGTGCACAACTACAAAACCACTTTCACACATATACACTACCATAAACATATCAATTCGTAAACATGTCAATAACCCGATAATTTACACCTCTAATGTATTGTTAGGATAATACATATAGTGCATGAACTTTTCATCATGTGAACTCATGCACACACCCAAAGTCACCAACAGCCCACCACATTTCCAAAACTATGAACTTACCTAAGTTTGCAACTAAATGTTTTGACTACAACTAATAGTATTTGAATCAAATTGAACTAAACACCAACTTGAAGGATGACTTGAGGCTTAGTCTCATACTAAGCATATATGGGTATATTTGAAACGCAACAACAACCTCAAATACTATAGGTACTGCTTGGTTTCCGTCCCGCTAAACTATGAGAACTATTTCGTACTACTACTATTTGACAATGAGTTTCTCATAGCCTCTCTTTAACTGGTTTTATCTACTTTTGGGAAAGAAACACATTAAATCATCTTGCACTCCTATGTATACACTAATTAACCCAATGATGTATTATGTAAGTTAATTGATTTTCACACTTAAGACCTGACCATTCAACCAGAACACAACCACTTACTACTAGATGTTGCCTATGGATTGATATAGATAACACTATCATGGTTTTACAACCTCATTCTTTTGAATAATTGGAGTACATAAAACCACAATCAATAAAGTTGAATGATTGTTTCATACCATTGTTTTCTTACAAGTACTTATGATAGGTATTTGTGTGGGGCATGTTGTAGCTTATGGGCTCAGTGTAGTTACATATCAATCCAACCATATGTTGTTTCATACATGAACCGGTAATGACTCACTTACTTATTGTTTACTTACCACTTACAACTAATGCAACTTATAACTTTCCTGAATCTCTGAACTCTACGATCTTACCAACTTTATGTTGACCATTTTCCTAACATATTTTTCAGTCAACTAAGGCAAGTATGTTTGACCACTATTTAGAATGACACTGCTTGGGCACATAGGAAAATTATGCGGCATGAGCATAGAAATGACTAGGAATATGTTTTATAATCTTTTAGAACTTGTACCCTAATACTTTATTTGCCTAAATGAATGTTATGAACAAGTAATTTTGGTAGTGTTGTCTCTTATATAGAATGTGTTCATCATATTCATTCGTCGCTCTCTCGTTGTCACATCCCCACTTATAGCGGAAACACGAGGGTGTAACGGACAGGATCGTCATAACACATTGATCATTAATAGAGATGCATTAAATGAGAAAAACCAACATGTCATGACGTCCCCCGACATAAACGGAGACTTGTGTCGCAGTTAGTTAATTCCACGACAAAACATAGTCATCAACAAAATAAATATGAATCCCACAACCCGGGAACAAGTACGAAAACATGAGCAACAAAGATAGTCCAAAACGAAACATAACTATCAGAAATGCCCAAGCAAGTCTAAAATGCATTTCTTATGGTCATCGCTAAGGCAGCATCCCTAGCTATCCTCAATGGTTGTTACCTGAAAAGATATGCTCAAAAGGGTCAACATATGGTTGGTGAGTTCGCAGGTTTAAATAATAAACAAAACTTGATGCTGTGTAATAGTTTGGTAGGACATAAGTGCATACAGTTATAAGCAAGCAATATCACATGTAAACATGAGCCTCACAACTAAACCTATGACGTACACACAGATCTTGTCAAAACATATTCACCCTAGGGCCCGTCCGTGGCCACTGTCAGTCCCAACTAGTATACTAACAAACAAGGGTGGGGGTGTCAACCCAATAGTACTACCAATATCTGTCCGTCGGCTCCAACATTCGAGTTAAATAGTTATGAATAAATAACCACACAAACAACTCATGCATGTACTAGATATCAACTTACCAACAGTAAACACAATAGTCCAAAAAAATGTAAATTAGTTCACAGCATAAAAAGGATGAGCATACTTTTCCCCCTAAGTTTTATCAATAGTTGAAATGAAAAAGGGGCCGCGAAACTCACCTCGAAATGTGACGAAATAAAGTGAACAAAAAGGCTTCTAAAGATGCAAGAAACGAATGATCACACCTACGATTAATGGTAATAAAATCTTAAACGCTTCTAGTGAGAATAGTTGCATTCGGTCGATTTCAGGTCGGTTCGGGTTCGACGTGCGACTCACACTTAAGATATAAGTATTTATAAAAACTTTTATATACACTTAATTATAATAATTTAATTACACGCTTAGTTGGACCCGAGTCAGATAACATATATATAAATATATTTTCATAACAATACTCACACACTACCCATATACGCATTACACACCCTTGAAGCATACACACCAACACTAATATATGTACACACAAACTTGAAGCATACACACACACACCAAACACACACTTATACATACACTCACGGGCACACTCACACACACACACACACACATACACATACACATACACACACACACACACACACACACACACATATATATATATATATATATATATATATATATATCCACACGAATGGTTTCAACATATATATAGTAGCACGTATATATATATATATATATATATATATATATGTATGTAACACACACTGTCACACCCACCTACACCTCACACACAGCAGCCGAAGGCTGCTGTGTTTGTGCCTTCTCTCGGTCAACCACACACACACACATTAACACACATATTGCACACACACACACACCCGTATACACCCTGCACACACACTATACGAACACACACCAGACACACACACCCGCACACACTGCCCACACATACATTATACGCACACACACCCAACGGAACACACATCTGTCACACCCTGGAACACATGCATACACATATTGGAATACACACACATCGCATATATATATATATATATATATATATATATATATATATATATATATATATATATATACATACATACACCCGTAATGACACACACTACACACACGCACACCGCATGCACACACACTGCACTCACACACACTAAAACACACACCATACACCACCACACACCGTTGCGCAACCATCATACAAGATCGTAACCACCGAAGCAAACCGAACCGAATAGAAGAGATCAAACACCATGAAACGAAACAAAACAAGGTTTAAATGGACCGAGTACCTGCGAAACGAGTAATCGGCGAGACAACGACAACCGACGACGACTCACAGCAACAAAACGAGGCTGGTTCGGCAGAGGTTCACACCAGGGGGGGGGGGGCTTCGACGGCAGGGATTGCCTAGGGTTTTTTTGTTATATATATATATATTATATTTATATTTACACTTAGGACCTTTGACTTTAGATTAATTAATCCCTTAAGTTTATTTAAATTACAATTTAAACCCTAAACTTATTAATAATAATAACAAAAATAATAATAATAATAATAATTATTATAAAAATGTTAATTATACAATTAATGGTTATTACTAATATTTTTATTTATATAAAATTGATTTAATTTATCATATTATAACCTTAGGGTTAACACGCAAAAACAAACAAGACAAAAATTTTCGGGATCAGAACGAATTAATTACGCAACAAAAGTAAATGTCAAGGAGGGTTAACGAGCTTTGCGTCAATTAACGGACCTGATAGTGACGGATGTCACCGTATCCCCCAGTTGATTGAATTTCGTCCTGAAATTCATCTGGAGTTAGATCCCGAAGCTCTATCTGCGAACAGACTCGGATATTTAAGTTTCATCTGGTCTTCCCGTTCCCACGTAATTTCTGGCCCTCGCTTAGAGTTCCATCTCACTCTGACAATAGGAATATTGCTGCGCTTCAATCGCTTGACTTCCCGATCCATAATTTCTATCGTTTCTTCCACAAAATGAAGTTTCTCATCAATTTTGATCTCATCAATCTGTACATGGAGAGATCCATTGACTAAATATTTCTTAAGGTTCGATACATGGAATGTATCGTGCACGCCACTAAGCTCTTGAAGTAACTTTAATCGATATGCCATAGGACCAATTCTTTCAGTGATCTCGAATGGCCCCACATACCTTGGAGTTAAATTTCCTTTCTTCCCAAACCGTACGATTCCCTTCCAAGGAGAAACTATCAATAAGACACGATCGGCCACACTAAATTCTAGAGGTTTTCGCTGGTTATCAGCGTAGCTTTTCTGATGGACTTTAGCTAACTTAAGTCTATCCTTGATTTGAAATATCTTATTAGTCGTTTCCTGAATAATTTCAGGACCTGTCAATTGACTTTCACCTACCTCAGTCCAACATACTGGGGATCTACACTTCCTTCCATACAACACCTCGAATGGAGCACATCCAATGCTCGTATGATAACTGTTGTTATAAGAGAAATCTACCAATGGTAAATGAGTATCCCAACTCCCACCAAAGTCAATCACACATGCCCTAAGCATGTCTTCGAGAGTCTATATCGTACATTCACTTTGACCATCCGTCTATGGATGATAGGCAGTACTTAAATCTAATCGAGTGCCCATTGCTTTCTGTAGAGTCTGCCAGAACTGCGATGTAAATCGACTATCACGATCGGATATGATTGACATAGGTACCCCATGCTTAGCCACGATCTCATTCACATATAATCTTACTAACTTTTCCATCTTATAATCCTCATGAATCGGTAGGAAGTGAGTGGATTTTGTCATTCGGTCCACAATAACCCAAATCGAGTCATGCCCGCTACTTGTTCTAGGCAACTTAGTGATGAAGTCCATCACTATATTTTCCCATTTCCATTCGGGAATTTCTGGTTATTGCAATACACCTGACAGTTT
The DNA here is from genome assembly GCA_025506505.1 of Flaveria sonorensis. Taxonomy (NCBI): domain Eukaryota; kingdom Viridiplantae; phylum Streptophyta; class Magnoliopsida; order Asterales; family Asteraceae; genus Flaveria; species Flaveria sonorensis. The sequence continues at coordinate 46,818,569 of CM046438.1, forward strand.
CTAGTGTTCGGCTTTGACTTTCGAACAAGTCAGACATTCACCTACATACGTCGCAATGTCTTTCTTCATACCTGGTCAATTCTTTAAGATCTTGGTACATCTTTTCTGCACCAGGATGAACAGAATACTTGGACTTGTGCACTTCGTTCATAACTAGGGTTCGAACATCTCCCCACTTACGTACCCATATACGATCCACAAAGTACCGTACACCATCCTCTTTATAATTTATCTGTTTATCCAACCCTCAAAACTCCTCACTTGCAATATTCTCTTCCTTCAGTGCTTCACTTTGTGCTGTCAGGATTTGAGTTTTCAGATTCGATTGAATGGTCATTCCCAATGCTTGTGCACGTAAAGGTTTTACACGTTCCTTTCTACTCAAGGCATCAGCCACCATATTTGCCTTTCCAGGATGATATCGGATCTCACAATCATAGTCACTGAGAAGTTCCACCCATCGTCGCTGACGCATGTTTAATTCCTTTTGATTAAAAATGTGTTGAAGACTTTTATGATCAGTGTAGATGACGCACTTAGTCCCGTACAGATAGTGCCTCCATATCTTAAGTGTAAATACTACCGCGCCTAATTCCAGATCATGTGTTGTATAGTTCTTCTCGTGGACTTTAAGTTGTCTTCATGCATAGGCAATTACCTTATCCTTCTGCATTAACACACATCCTAAACCTTGGTGTGATGCATTGCCAAACACCACAAAGTCTTTGGATCCATCAGGAAGGGTCAATATTAGTGCATTGCATAATCTTTCCTTCAACGTCCAAAAGGACTTTTCTTGCTTATGACCCTAATCAAACTTCTTATATTTCTATGTTAACATTGTCAACGGTTGAGGGATTTTTGAGAAATTTGCAATGAATCGAAGATAGTAGCCAGCCAACCCCAAAAATTATCGTATCTGCGTCGTCTTCCCTTACCGCCCTAATAACCTCAGTCACCACAGACGGCAGAATCATCTGCATGACTTGGTGAACTTCATCCACTACTGCCTCCTTCACTGAGGCCCTCAGATTAGCACTCTGATCACCGCCTTCATGGTGATTAAGCTCAGGCTCTTCTGATGCCGTTTTGGCAGTCTTAGCCCTGTTCCTCGTGACACGCGGCCTAGCACCACGTCCACCATGTACTCCACCTCGGGAAGCCTTCGAAGATCTACCACCAGCCAACTCTAAACACTATAAGATTGAAACACCAACACGGTTACTCAAGGTAATAGCTCAGATTATATCAAGTATAGTAAGTCCCTAATTATAGTGGCCAGTTGTGATTAGCCACTTACTTTACTCTTCATTCTCCAAGCATTTCCTATCCTGACTACATCAGTATCCAAATCTCTAAAAGCACATAAATTACATAACACGCGCACATAATTCTTTTTTCCATTAACATACATAAAACGTTTACATAAAACCTTTACTTGCAGGTATGTAGCTACTAGGACTGGCATCCCTTCCCTTTCATCCCATTCTTAGTTTAAGTTTTAGGTTTTTGAAAATAATATACCCAATTCTCTTAAACTTTGACTCTGATACCAACTTGTAAGGCCCCGTTCCCGGGATGCTTACAATTGGTCAATCATTGCATAAAACACTCAAACCACATCATTTTGCAATGGAAATACTTCTTTTCATTAATAAATTAAATTGTGTCAAATCATCACATCATTTCGTTTACATCTCAAAAATTGTATTAATACAATTTCATTCTCAAAAATATGGATGCCAGACTCGGATCATCCCCAGTAGCTTATGCATCCATGCCTGCACCTCCTCAGCATCAACAATTACTTGCCAAATGATATGCATATAAAAAGTCAGCGTTGCTGAGTGAGTTTTAGTTTATAATAAAATACATTGCTTTCGTATAAACATAGCCTTTACTATCATACGTGATCATACATCATACATATATCTTGATAATAATTATTTATTATCTTTCATCATCATTCATCATTGTTTGTTTTCGTACTTTCATTCATTAACATCTTTTACTTTCATCTGGATCCTGCCATATACTAAACCCTCACATCATGCAAAAGCTGGTACTGTGTCGGGGTTTATACATAAACCCCCACGTCATGCCAAAGCTGACACAGTACCGAGGTAAGCGGCAAGGATCCCATCATATCTTGTCCAATCTTAAGGATTGGACCACGGCCTGTGTGCATCACCAAGGGTTAGCTAAACTGCACACAGTTGAGCAAACAACTACATCATTGAGTTGTGAACCTCCATCATTTTGCTTGCAAGACTTTCATTCATTCAGTACATTTCACTTTTCATTATCGCTATCTTTCACTTTCATTACATAATACTTTACGTACATATACGTATCATGCCACGTAAAGTCACATCATGGTACATAACATGAAATATTATATTTCATAATAGCAGCACATAAGAAAATAATCAAACATTAGAAACATTAAAACAAGCATAAACTTTCATTAAACATAAGTACTTAGCACTTAAATTCTATTCCTAAAATTTCAGAATAAACTTAAGTGTTCATAGCGGACAACCAAAGTCCATTGCGGACAACCAAAGTCTACAGCGGACGGTTAAAGGTCTGCAGCGTATGAATAAGACACTAAGTGTGTCCACAGTGGATGACATGAATTATCTTACTAAGTGACCACAGTGGATATTCTATCAATGTTCAAGTATCCACAGCGAACAGTTAGTGTCCATAGCAGACAACATGAATTATCTTCCTAAGTGTCCATAGCGGACATTCAACGCCCACAGCGGACAGTCGTCCAAATGTTTATGTTTTGCTTATGTAAATTCCAGTTCCATAAAACACTTCTAAATGTATACTTAGCATAGATCTACTAGTTACACACTTAAAACATAACAAACAACCATTCAACATCATAGAATCTATTAAAAACATTCACCTTCCGAAAACAGCCATATTTTTCATAAAAACTCAGTTTGGTTCATGAAACATCAGTTTAATATACATATCATCCCCAAACAAGTAGAAAACATGTAAAAGAGAGGATCTAGAACTCACCTTAACCAGCTTTTGAGTGAACCATAACAAACCCGAGAGCAACCTAGAGTTCTAGCACCTAAACACCGAAAACAAGCAACTAAACATATAGAAACACATAGAAATCGGTCCAGAATCTTAAAACCGTCTGAAACCGAGAATAAAACACCTTAAAATCTTACATTTTGAAGATTTCTTCCACTTTCTCTCTCTAGAACCGGATGGGAGCTTCTCTCTCTCTCTAGCCGAAAGTTTTGAGCATGGGATAGGAAGTATGGGCGGCCATATTTCTTTTTAATCCCCATTATGGGCCGGTTTGGCCCTTGCACACTTTTAACCCTTGCTTTTTGAAATAATAACTCGTTTGCTCCATTTACTTTTCTTTTCTTTTCTTTTCTTTTTCTGAAATTTTCGGTTGTTACAAGTCCACCCCCCTTATATAGGTTTCGTCCCCGAAACCTGTCACTCCTCAAATAGCTACGGATAGTGTTGTGTCATCTCTTCCTCGGTTTCCCATGTAGACTCAGACCCATTCCTATGTCTCCACTGTACTCGCACAGTATTCCTTAGCCACTTCTCCTTTCTATCAACGATGGCCATCGGTTGCTCCACATAGTTGAGCCGTTCGTCCACCTCGATATCCTCAAGTGGCATGATCATATCTTCATCGGCTAACCACTTTCTCGAATAAGATACATGGAATGTTGGATGAATTTACTCAACTCATTGGGTAGTTCTAACTTGTATGCCACTTCACCAACTCTGGCAATGATTTTGAATGGCCCGATATACCTTGGGCTCAACTTACCTCACTTTTGAAACCTGATAATCCCTTTCCAAGGAGATACTTTCAACATCACCTTATCTCCCATTTGAAACTCAATTAGCCTCCTTTTCTTATCAGCGTAGGACTTCGACCGGTCCTTTGCTGCCTTCATAAAAGCCTTGATCTTTTCCAACTTTTCCGACGTGGCCTCAATGATCTCTATACTTCCCAACTCCTTCTGCCCGATATCCCCCCAACACACTGGGCTTCTATATCGTCTCCCATACAACATTTCAAATGGTGGCATGCCTATACTGGAATGATAACTATTGTTGTAGTAGAACTCCGCCAACGGTAGGTGTACATCCTAACTTTCACCAAAATCAATAATGCGTGCCCAGAGCATGTCCTCCAACGTCTGAATCGTCCTCTTCGACTGACCATCTGTCTGAGGATGGTAAGCCGTACTGATATGTAGCTTCGTCCCCATCGCATCATGAAATCTTTTCCAAAACTTAGATGCAAACCAAGTGTCACGGTCAGACACGATAGACACCGGTACGCCATGATGAGTTACAACCTCCTTGATGAATAGCTCCGCCAACCTTTCTGACGAGTAAGTCTCTCGGATTGGCAAGAAGTAAGCATTCTTCATCAAGTGGTCTACAACCACCCAAATGGTATCACATCCTCTCGCCGTGCTGGGCAATTTCATGATGAAGTCCATCGTGATGTGTTCGCACTTCCATTCGGGTATATCCAAGGGTTGGATCTTCTCGTATGGTTTCTGATGCTCTGCCTTCACTTGCAAACAAGTAATTACTCAAATACCCCACTACGTCGCGCTTCATTCCCGGCCACCAGTAATCTTTCTTCATACCTTGATACATCTTTGTACCACCGGGATGAATTGAGTATCGAGTCTTGTGAGCCTCATCTATGATCTTCCCTCGTAGATCTCCATAAAGAGGAACCCACATCCACCCTAAGCAGGTTCTAACACCGAGAGTGTTCTCACCCAACTCCACGAGTAGGCCCTTCATCCGCTTGGAGTTAATTCGATCCTCCTTCAGAGCTTCGTCTTGAAATTCCTTGACATACTTCATTAAATCAGAGGTCATGATCATCTAATAAGCTGTAAGGCCCTATTCCCGGGAAGCCCCACAGTTGGTCATTCATAGCACATTATACATTAAAATACATTAAAGTGAGAAATCATGGCAGCGGAATAATTAAACAAAAACCATTTCATGCATTAATAATAACTTTTGCCACGAAATACATCATTGTTACAAGTTTCAAAAGAACATTTAGTTGTATTACAAGACAAAAATATCATCTTTGCATAATATGGATGCCCGTCTTTATTTACCAAGTAGCTTCAACCTCATGTCATCCCCAGCAACAGCATTACCTACCAACTGATATGCATATAAAAAGTTGGAGTTGTTGAGTGAGTTTTAGTTTTGATAATATAGAAAATATATATTTTGTAAGCTTCACTTGGTGATCATTCATCAATATACATAATCTTTCATTAGGAAATTCATTATCTTTCTTTTTTCATTATATTTCACTTTCATTGTTTAGGATTGCACAAAGCAAGATCCTATATTATTGGTTGGCAACAAATGCCGAACCCCTATCAGTACACATTTATAAGTGGTAGCTGACCCCTGACAGTTGACCCACACTGCTAGGCACAAAGCCTGCTCATGAATACGGATCCTATTGATTTATTGGTCAATCACAAGGATTAGACCCTAGATGTGCATTCTTTGGGCTGAAACAGCCACACATTAGTTGAGCAAACGACCTCCAGGGTCGTGAACCTCTATTGGTTTTGCTTGCAAGGCTTTCCATTTATTATAAGGGCCCGATGGTAACATTCATTATGTTCCACTCTCTTCTTTTATTTCTTTGTGTCCACTTGGTTATGAATAATACTTTTAAAATATTCATCGCCTTATAATCACATAACATGAAACATAATAAATATTATCCATAACAGCAGGCCATAAGAAAACAATCAAACATTTGAAACATTAACAGGCATAATCTTTCCTTATACATAAGTACTTAACACTTCAATTCTATTCCCAAATTTTAGAATAATTCTAAGTGTCCACAGCGCATGAGTAAGTTATACAGCGGATGGCTTAAATGCTAAGTGTCCACAGTGGATAGCTAAGGTCCACAGAGGACGACCAAATCCACAGCTGACGGTTAAGGGTCCACAACGCATGAATAAGACACTAAGTGTGTTCACAGCGGATAGCTAAAGGTTCACAGCAAACATATATGCATACTTAAAGGGTCTATAGCGGACATGTATTGTCCACAACAGATGACTTAAAACATTCTAAGTGTCCACAGCGGATAGCCATAGTCCACAGCGGACAGTCTAAAGTACTTAAGGGTACACTACGGACGTGTTAAGCACTTAAGTGTCTACAACGGACGTGTATGAATTCCTAAAGTGTCCATAGTGGACAAACAATTTCCACATCGGACAGTCTAGATCACAAGAGTCCACAGCGGACACTTAGTATCCACAGCGGACGACATGCATAATTCTCTAAGTGTCCAAAGCGGACATACAAAGCCCACAGCGGACAACATGTTCCACCTGCAATCCAACTTACGTAGTTTCTAATCCCATACATCATTTTAATCATATTCTTAGCTTAGATCTATTAGTTATACACTTAGAACACCATAAACAACCATACAACTTCATAGAAATCTTTAAAACCCATATATTTTAAGAAAACATCATTTTAGCAGTGGAAAACATAGCTTATCCAATAACATCATTTTTCAGTACGCATATCAACCACAAACAAGTAGAAAATTAGTAAAAGAGGGGATCTAGAACTCACCTTAACAGCTTTCGAGTCAAACACAGCAAACCCGATAGCAAAACCTCGAGTTCTAACACCTAAACACACATAAAGAAGCAACTAAACACAAAGAAACACAAAAAGATTGGTCCAAAAATTAAAACCCAATTGAAACCAAGAAGAAACACCTTAAAAATCTTACCTTCTTGAAGAAATCTTTCACTTTCTCTCTCTAGAACCGGATGGAGCTTCTTCTCTCTTTCCGACCGATAATTGTGCATGTGAGAGAGGGGTATAGGCGGCCATATCACCTTTTGGGCAGGTTAGCCCCTTGCATACTTTTAACCCCTTGCTTTGAAATAATACCCTTTTTCTCCCTTACTTGCTTTTCTTTTCTTTGTACTGAAATTTTTCGGATGTTACAAGTCCACCCCCCCTTATATAGGTTTCGTCCTCGAAACCTGTCACTCCTTAAAGAGATCTGGGTAGTGCTGTCTCATCTCTTCCTCAGTCTCTCATGTAGACTCGAATTCCTTCATGTGTCTCCACTGTAGTCGCACAAGTGAGACCACTTTATTCCTTAGCTCTTCTTCTTTCTGTCAATGATGGCCACTGGGTGCTCCACATAATTAAGTTGTTCATCCACCTTGATGTCCTTGAGTGGCATGATCATATATTCGTTGGCTAAGCATTTTCTCAGATGAGATACATGAAACGTCAGATGAATTCCACTTAACTCATCGGGTAACTCCAATCGATAGGCCACCTCTCCTACTCGAGCAATGATTCGAAAAGGCCCTATATATCTCGGGCTTAGCTTTCCTCGCTTCCTAACCTGTATGATCCCTTTCCAATGCGAGACCTTCAACATAACTCTATCGCCCACCTTGAACTCTGGTCTACGTCTCTTGTCGGCATACGACTTCTGTCTATCCTTCGCTGCCTTCATAAAGGCCTTAATCTTTTCTAACTTTTCGGTCGTAGCCTCGATCACCTCAATGCTCCCCAACTCCTTTTGCCCGATGTCTCCCTAGCATACAAGCGTTCTACACTTCCTACCGTATAGCATCTCATTTGGAGGCATACCAATGCTGGCATGATAACTGTTGTTATACGAGAACTCGACAAATGGTAAGTGTTCGTCCCAACTTCGACCAAAATCAATGACGCATGCTCGTAGCATATCCTCAAGCATCTGAAATGTTCTTTCCGACTGACCATCTATCTAAGGATGGTAAGCCATACTGATATGTAGCCTCATCCCCATCGCATCATAAAATCTCTTCCAAAACTTAGATGTAAACCGAGTGTCACGGTCAGACACGATATACACCAGTACACCATGACGAGTCACAATCTCTTTGATGAACAGATCCACCAACCTCTCAGATGAATACGTCTTGCGGATCGGTAGAAAGTGAGCACTCTTCATCAGACAATCAACTATCACCCATATGGCATCGTATCCCCTTGCCGTATGTGGCAACTTCAAAATGAAGTCCATGGTGATGTGCTCCCATTTCCACTCGGGTATATCCAAGGGTTGGATCTTCCCGTATGGCTTCTGATGCTCCGCCTTCACTTGTAAACAAGTAAGGCACTTACTCATATACTCCGCTACGTCGCGTTTCATTCCCGGCCACCAATAATCCTTCTTCATATCTTGATACATTTTTGTAGCATCGGGATAAATTGAGTATCGAGTCGTATGAGCCTCACCCATGATCTTCCTACATAGATCCCCATAACGAGGAATCCACACCCGCCCTGATCGGGTCCTGACACCAAGCGTGTTCTCTCCTAATTTGGCGACTAGGCCTTTCATTCTTTCAAAATTAATCTGATCTTCTTTCAGCGCTTCATCCTGAAATTCTTTGACCTGCTTCATCACATTGGAGGTCATAACCAACTGATAAGCTTTCACTCGTATTAGCTCGGGTCTCTTCTTTCAGCTAAGGGCATCCGCCACCACGTTGGCCTTGCTCGGATGGTAGTGGATCTCGGATTCATAGTCCTTGATAAGCTCCAACCATCTCCTTTGCCTCATGTTCAAATCCTTCTACTAGAAGATGTATTTCAAGCTTTTGTGGTCAGTGAAGATGGTGCACTTCATCCCGTACAAGTAGTGCCTCCAACTCTTCAATACAAAGACCATAACCGCCAACTCCAAGTCATGAGTAAGGTAGTTAGCCTCATGGATCTTCAACTATCGGGACGCATAGGCTATAACCCTCCCCCGTTGCATCAACACGCAACCCAATCCCGAATAAGAAGCATTTGAATAGACCACCAAGTCTTCGCTTCCATCAGGAAACGTCAAGATAGGAGCTTGAGTCAATCTCGTCTTTAGCTCTTCGAAAGCATTCTCCTGCTCCAGACCCTATATGAACTTCACATCTTTACGGGTCAACTTGGTTAATAGTGAAGCTATCTTGGAGAAGTCTTGCATGAATCTTTTGTAATAGCCCACCAAATCCAAGAAACTACGGATCTCGGATGGCCTATTTGGGGACTTCCATTGCATCACCGCTTCAACTTTCGCCAGGTCTACCATAATCCCTTCAGGATTAACCACATGACCCAAAAACTAAACCTCTCGCAACCAGAACGCGCATTTGGAGAACTTGGCGTATAGCTTCTCTCTTCTAAGCGTCTTCAACACCTTGCAGATATGACTAGCATGCTCTTTTTTGCTCTTCGAATAAATCAAGGTGTCATTAATAAACACGATCACTGATTTATCTAGCATGGGTCGACACACCGGATTCATCAAATCCATAAAAGCTACTGGCACGTTGGTTAAACCAAAGGACATCACGAGAAACTCATAGTGCCCATAACATGTGCGAAAGGTTGTCTTAGGAATATCCTACTCCACCTTCAGTTGATGATACCCCAATCAAAGGTCTATCCTAGAGAACCAACTAGCACCCTGGAGCTGATCAAACAAGTCGTCAATCCTTGGTAACGGATATCGGTTCTTGACAGTCAACTTGTTCAGCTCACGGTAGTCGATGCACATCCTCATACTACCATCCTTCATTACGAATAAAACCATAGCACCCCATAGAGAGATACTCGACCGAATAAAGCCCTTATCTAGAAGATCTTGTAGTTGCGTCATCAACTCCTTGAGTTCAGATGGAACCAACCGGTATAGTGCCTTGGCGACAGGTTGCTCTCCTGGCATCAAGTTAATCTGAAACTCGATTTCTCTATCGGGTAGGACCCCTGGCAGGTCTTCGGGAAACACATCGGGGAATTCACATACTACTAGCACATCTGACAGTTGAGGCACGGTAGCATTCACATCCTGCACATAAGCCAGGTAAGCACCACACCCTCACCTCATAAACTTCTCTGCCCTGATCATAGATATCACTGGCGGAGTGATGCATTCCTTGTCTCCATAAACCGTAACCAAACTACCGTCGGGTGCAATCAGACGAATCATCTTTTTTCGACACATGATATTTTCTTTATAGGTCTCCAACCAATCCATTCCCAACACCACATAAAAACCTCCTAGGGCCATCACATACAATCTAGCTGGAACTTATGACTGTCCACTTCTATGAGACAATCGTCTATCATATCAGTCACATTGGTAGATTTTCCTATCGCTGTCTCTACATGGAAATACAAATCTATCTTCCTACTCTTACCATGCATTACATGACAATAGGCAGCAGATAAAAAGCTCCTACTAGCACCCAAATCGAAGAGCACAGAAGCATACAATTGGTTAACCAGAAACGCACCTAAAACTACCTCAGGATCCACTCTGGCTTCTTCCCAGGTCATGTTGAATGCCCTTTCCTTGGCTTTGGTGCTCTCACTCTTCTCTATTTCTCCCATCACCTTGACCCCTAAGCTTCCTACTCCACCCTTCTTGCAATGCCTACTCGAGTGCCCTACCTCTCCGCATTGGTAGCATCTCGGTACCCTGCAACCCTTAGCATAGTGGCCCTCGCCTCCACACTTGAAACACCTATTTGTACCTACTCTAAATTCACCCATGTGACTCTTCCCACACTTCCTATATTCCCTCCGGTCATTCCCCTTACTCGGTTCTGGGCGACGATCATCAACCCTCCTCTTCTTCTCTCCAATCCCATAGTTGTCACTCCTGAATCTTTTCCCATTACCATTCTTGTTCCAACTCTTCTCGACCTTCCTCTGGACTGGCACCGGGTCCCTCTCATCATAAAATCTCCCCGCCAAATCTACCCCTAACCTAAACGTGCTCGGTCTAGCAGCTATCATGTTCCTCCTAATATCCACTAGCAAACCTTGCATATATCTCTTAATCTTCTTGGACACCGGAGTTACTAGATCTAGCACAAGTCTTGGAGGTTCATTGAACTTGGAGGTGTACTCTTGATGAGTCATGTTCCCGACCTCCAAATGCAAGAACTCCTTCTTAATTTTTTCCAACTCTCGATGTGGACAATACTCCTCCAGCACCAACTCCTTCAAATCCAACCACCTCATCTTTGCTATAGATCGTTTTCCCTCGGCTTAGGGAATATTGTCACCAGCATAGTGCCGAGTCAATGAAAGAATGGGAAGAAAACTTCACCTTCTGATCCTCCCGGCATTCACTGATGTCCAGTACTGCTTCCATCTCCCGAACCCAACAGTGAGCAGCAGTAGCATTGCCATTACCATCGAAGGTCAAGGGTTTGCATCTTTGAAACGGCCCAAGCCGCACCCCTTAGCAGTCTCCTTTTCCTCCTCGCTATCATCCTCATGAATTACCACCTTTGGGCTAGGTGGCTCTTCTTTAGCTTCCTCAGTCCTTTCAGGGGACTTTCTTGATTTCCTCTACTCCTTCTTCCTCGTATCCTTGGTTCTTTCCCCTTCCTTTACAGCCCTCAACACTTCAGTCACCACCGAAGGCAACACATTTTGCATGACGTTGTAGACCTCACCAGCAATAGCTTCCTACACCGTGGATTTGAGGGTAGCTGATCCTTCACTCTCTTGGTGGCTATGTAGATCTGTGTCCTCATGAACCATCTCAGGAGCCTTAGCTTTGCTCCCGGTGACAAGTAGCCTAGTAGTATGCCCGCTATGAGCACCACCTTGGGTTACCTTCCCAGATTTTCTATCCGCCATAACAATCTACTTGCTATAAGATTCAAACACCAACAAGGTCATTTAAGGTAATAGCTCAGATTATGTCAAGTATAGTAAGTCCCTAATTACAATGGCCAGTTGTTATTAGCCACTTACTTTACCCTTCATTCCCCAAGCATTTCATATCCTGACTACATCAGCATCCAAATCTACTAAGCACATAAATCAAATAGCACATGCACAATACACCAGTTAACTTTAAGAAAATTATCTAATGGCACGTAGCTACTTGGGCTGGCATCCTGCCCTTTGGTCCCAATTTCAGATTAAGTTTAGGTTTTGAAAATAATTTACCCAATTCTCTTAAACTTTGGCTCTAATACCAACTTGTAAGGCCATGTTCCCGGGAAGCCCCACAATTGGTCATTCATAACACATTATACATTAAAAATACATTAAAGTGAGAAATCATAGTAGAGGAATAATTAAACAAAAACCATTTCATGCATTAATAATAACTTTTACCAAGAAATACATCATGGTTACAAGTTTCAAAGGAACATTTAGTTGTATTACAAGCCAAAAATATCATCTTTACATAATATGGATGCCAATCTTTATTTTCCAAGTAGCTTCAACCTCGTACCATCCCCAGCAATAGCATTACCTGCCAACTGATATGCATATAAAAAGTCAGCGTTGCTAAGTGAGTTCCAGTTTTGATAATATAGAAAATATACATTTTGTAAGCTTCACTTGGTGATCATTCATCAATATACATAATCGCTCATTAGGAAATTCATTATCTTTCTTTCATTCATTATATTTCACTTTCATTATTTAGGATTGCACAAAGCAAGAGCTTATATTATTGGTTGGCAACAAATGCCGAACCCCTGTCAGTACACATTTATAAGTGGTAGCTAACCCCTAACAGTTGACCCACACTGCAAGGCACGAAGCCTGCTCATGAATACGGATCCTACTGATTTATTGGTCAATCACAAGGATTAGACCCCATATGTGCATTCTTTGGGCTGAAACAACCACATATCAGTTGAGCAAACAACCTCCAAGGTCGTGAACCTCTATTGGTTTTGCTTGCAAGGCTTTCCATTTATTATAAGGGCCCGGGGGTAACATTCATTATGTTCCACTCTCTTCTTTTATTTCTTTGTGTCCACTTGGTTATGAATAATACTTTTAAAATATTCATCGCCTTATAATCACATAACATGAAACATAATAAATATTATCCATAACAACAGGCCATAAAAAAGAATCAAACATTAGAAACATTTAACAGGCATAATCTTTCCTTATACATAAGTACTTAACACTTAAATTCTATTCCCAAAATTTCAGAATAATCCTAAGTGTCCACAGCACATGAGTAAGTTATACAGTGGATGGATTAAATGCTAAGTGTCCACAGCGGACAGCTAAGTTCCACAGTGGATGACCAAATCCACAGCGAACGGTTAAGGGTCCACAGTGCATGAATAAGACACTAAGTGTGTTCATAGTGGACAGCTAAAGCTTCACAGTGGACATGTATGCATACTTTAAGGGTCTACAGTGGACATGTATTGTCCACATCGGATGACTTAAAACATTCTAAGTGTCCACAGCGGACAGCCATAGTCCACAGCGGACAGTCTAAAGTACTTAAGGGTACACAGCAGACGTGTTAAGCACTTAAGTGTCTACAGCGGACGTGTATGAATTCCTAAAGTGTCCATAGTGGACAAACAATGTCCACATCGGACGGTCTAGATCACAAGTGTCCATAGCGGACACTTAGTATCCACAGCGGACGACATGCATAATTCTCTAAGTGTCCAAAGCGGACATACAAAGCCCACAGTGGACAGCATGTTCCACCTGCAATCCAACTTACGTAGTTTCTAATCCCATAGATCATTTTAATCATATTCTTAGCTTAGATCTATCAGTTATATACATAGAACACCTTAAACAACAATACAACTTCATAGAAATCTTTAAAACACATATATCTTGCGAAAACATCTTTTTAGCAGTGGAAAACATAGCTTATCCAGTAACATTATTTTTCAATACGCATATCAGCCCCAAACAAGTAGAAAATCAGTAAAAGAGGGGATTTAGAACCACCTTAACAGCTTTCGAGTCAAACACAGCAAACCCGAGAGCAATACCTCGAGTTCTAACACTTAAACACACATAAAGAAGCAACTAAACACATAGAAACACACAAAGATCAGTCCAGAATTTAAAACCCAACTGAAAATGAGAAGAAACACCTTAAAAATCTTACCTTCTTGAGAAATTCTTCCACTTTCTCTCTCTAGAACCGGATGGAGCTTCTTCTCTCTTTTCAGCCGATAATTGTGCAGGAGAGAGAGGGGTATGGGTGTCCATATCACCTTTTTGAACCAATTATGGGCAGGTTTGCCCCTAGCACACTTTTAACCCCTTGCTTTGAAATAATACCCTTTTTCTCCCTTACTTGCTTTTTTTTTCTTTTTACTGAAATTTTTCGGATGTTACATAAGCCTTTACCTGAATTAGCTCGGGTCTCTCCTTTCAGCTATGGGCATCCGCCACCACATTGGCCTTGCCCGGATGGTAGTCGATCTCACAAGTATAGTCCTTGATCAACTCTAACCACCTCTTTTGCCTCATATTGAGATCCGTTTTCTCAAAAAAGTACTTCAAGCTCTTATGGTCAGTGAAGATAATGCACTTCGTCCCGTACAACCAGTACCTCTAAATCTTCAATGCAAAGACCACCACAGCCAATTCCAAATCATGAGTAGGGTAGTTAGCCTCATGGATCTTCAATTGTCATGATGCATAGGCTATAACTTTCCCTCGTTGCGTCAACACGTAACCCAATCCCGAATAAGAAGCATCCGAATAGACCACCAAGTCTTCGCTCCCTTCGGGTAAAGTCAAGAACAGAGCTTGAGTCAATCTCGTCTTTAGCTCTTCGAAAGCATTCTCCTGCACTAGACCCCATACAAACTTCACATCTTTACCAGTCAACTTGGTCAATGGCGAAGCTATCTTGGAGAAGTCCTGAATGAATCTCCTGTAGTAGCCCGCCAAACCCAAGAAACTACGAATCTCAGATGGCGTCTTTGGAAACTTCCATTGCATCACCGCCTTAACTTTCGTTGGGTCCACCATGATCCCTTCAGGATTAACCACATGACCCAGAAACTGAACTTCGCGTAACCAGAACGCATACTTGGAAAACTTGGTGTCAGCTTCTCCCTCTAAGCGTCTCTAGCACCTCCCAAATGTGACCGGCATGCTCTTCTTCACTCTTCAAATAAATCAGGATATCATCAATAAACACAATCACTGATTTATCTAGCATAGGCCGACACACCCGATTCATCAGATCCATAAAAGCAGCTGGCATGTTGGTTAAACCAAAAGACATAACGAGAAACTCGTAGTGTCCATAACGCGTACGAAAAGTTGTTTTAGGAATATCCTGCTCTTTCACCTTCAGTTGGTGGTAACCAGATCAAAGATCTATCCTCAAGAACCAACTGGCACCTTGGAGCTGATCAAACAAGTCAACAATCCTCGTTAACGGATACCGGTTCTTCACAGTTAACTTATTCAGCTCATGGTAGTCGATGCACATCCTCATACTACCGTCCTTCTTCTTCACAAACAAGACCGGAGCATCCCACGAAGAGATAATTAGTTGAATGAACCCCTTATCTAACAACTCTTGCAACTGTGTCATGATATCCTTCATCTCGGAGGGAGCTAGACTATACGACACCTTAGCAATAGGTTGGGCACCAGGTATCAGATCGATCTAGAACTCGATCTCGCGGTCAGGTGGCACACCTGATAGATCTTTCGGGAATACGTCTGGGAAGTCACACATGACCAGTACATCCGAAAATCATGGTACTGATGCATCCACATCCTTCACATAAGCCAGATAGGCACCACATCCACACCTCATACACTTCTCTGCCACCACCATCGAAATTACTTTCGAACCGTACCAACTCTATCATAGTAAATCATCGCCGAACTCCCATCAGATGAGGTCAATCGAATCATCTTCTTATGACACATGGTGTTTGCCTCATAAGCTGCTAGCCAATCCATCCCTAGGACTACATCGAATCCGCCTAAGGGCATCACGAACAACCTAGCAGAGAACCTATGGCCTTCCAACTCTATGTCATAATCCTCTACCACATCAGAAATCCTGGTAGACTTGCCAATGGCAGTTTCTACATCAAATGGCTCATCAATCTTCCTACTCCTAATAGGCAACTTCCCACAGAAGGCAGCAGAAATAAAACTCCTACTAGCACCGGAATCAAAAAGCAAAGAGGCACAAGTTTGTTTTACGAGGAATGTACCTGACACAACCTCGGGGTCCACCCTTGCCTCCTCCCGGGTCATAGTGAATGCCCTGGCCTTCGCCCTTTGCCCCTCCTTCTTAATCCCCTTCTTTGCCCTGGAGCTCTCAGCCCTCAACTTCTTGCAGTTTCAGCTCATGTGCCCCGTCTTGCCATGGTTGTAACACCTCACTACACTACAATCTCTTTCCATGTGGCCCTCCATCCCATACTAAAATCAGTGATTTGATCCCCATTTACATTCTCCTACATGCTTCTTCCCGCACTTCTTACATGCCTTCTCCCTCCCTGTTATCGCCTTCCTATCATCCACTCTCATCTTCTTATCTCCAGCCACAACACCACCACCGTTGTTCCGCTTCCCATTCCCTTTCCTATCGTTGTTCCACTTCATCTTCACAACCACCTCTACTGCTGCCTCTCGCTCATCATCAACCTCCCCGTCAGATCAACCACCGACCTATACATACCTGGCTGGGCGGCAATCAGATGTCTACGGATATCTGCCGGCAGACCTTGGAAGCATCTCTTGATCTTTCGTGACATGGGCATCACCTGATCTGGCACCAGCCTCGCCATCTCATTAAACTTAGTCATGTACTACTGGTGCGTCATAGTTCCCGCCTCTAACTGCAGGAACTCCCTCTCAATCTTGTTGGGTTCCTTATGAGGACAAAACTCTTCGATCTCCAGCTTCTTTAGTTCACTCAACCTCATTCTTCCAATCGCTCTGCTAGCCTCGGCCCGGACAATGTTGTCCCACTAGCATAAGGCCGAATCTAAAAACGAATGGGTAGCAAACTTCACTTTCTGGTCCTTCCTGCACTCGCTCATATCCAACACAGCCTCCATTTCACTCACCCATTGGTGAGCAGCAGCATCATTCCCATTCCTATCAAAAATCTGGGGTTTGCATCTCTTGAATGCCCCATAATTACATCCCTTTACAGTTTCTTGAACCGCTTCCCCCCCCCTTATCATCACTGGAAACATCCATCTTAGTCTCAGGTTGCTCCCTTTCCCCTAAACCTCCTTCTTTCCCCCTCACCTAGTGGCATTCTTCTTTTCCTCCTTCTTCCTCTCATCTTCCTTTACCGCCCTAATAACCTCAGTCACCACAGATGGTAGAATCATCTGCATGACTTGATGAACTTCCTCCACTACTGCCTCCTTCATTGAGGCCCTTAGATTAGCACTCTCATCACCGCCTTCATGATGATGAAGCTCGGGCTCTCCTGTTGCCGTTTCGGTAGTCTTAGCCCTGTTCCTCGTGACATGCGGCCCAGCACCACATCCACCACGTACTCCACCTCGGGAAGCCTTCGAAGATCTACCACCAGCCATCTTTAAACACTATAAGATTCAAACACCAACACGGTCACTCAAGGTAATAGCTCAGATTATGTCAAGTATAGTAAGTCCCTAATTACAGTGGCCAGTTGTGATTAGCCACTTAATTTTCTCTTCATTCTCCAAGCATTTCCTATCCTGACTATATCAGTATCCAAATCTACTAAAAGCACATAAATCACATAACACACGCACATAATTCCTTTTTCCATTAACGTACATAAAACGTTTACATAAAACCTTTACCTGCAGGCATGTAGCTACTAGGACTGGCATCCCTTCCCTTTCGTCTCATTCTAAGTTTAAGTTTTAGGTTTTTGAATATAATTTACCCAATTCTCTTAAACTTTGGCTGTGATACCAACTTGTAAGGCCCCGTTCCTGGGACGCTTACAATTGGTCAATCATCGCATAAAACACTTAAAACACATCATTTTGTAGCGGAAATACATCTTTTCATTAATAAATTAAATTATGTCAAATCATCACATCATTTCATTTACATGTCAAAAATTGTATTAATACAATATGATTCTCAAAAATATGGATGCCAGACTCGGATCATCCCCAGTAGCTTATGCATCCATGCATGCACCTCCTCAGCATCAACAATTACCTGCCAACTGATATGCATATTAAAAGTCAGCATTGCTGAGTGAGTTCTAGTTTATAATAAAATACATTGCTTTCATATAAACATAACCTTTACTTTCATACGTGATCATACATCATACGTACATCTTGATAATAATTATTTATTATCTTTCCTCATTGTTCATCATCATTCGTTTTCGTACTTTCATTCGTTAACATCTTTCACTTTCATCTGGATCCTGCAATATGTTAAACCCCCATGTCAAGCAAAAGCTGGTATTCTGCCGGGGTTTATACATAAACCCCCACGTCATGCCGAAGCTGACACATTACCGGGGTAAGCGGCAAGGATCCCGTCACATCTTGGTCAATCTCAAGGATTGGACCCCGGCCTGTGCGCATCATCAAGGGTTAGCTAAACCACACATAGTTGAGCAAACAACTACCTCATTGATTTGTGAACCTCCATTATTTTGTGGTTCATGAAACATCAGTTTAATATACATATCAGCCCCAAACAAGTAGAACACATGTAAAAGAAAGGATCTAGAACTCACCTTAACTAGCTTTCGAGTGAACCACAACAACCCTAGAGCAACCTGGAGTTCTAGCACCTAAACACACGAAAACAAGCAACTAAACACATAGAAACACATAGAAATCATTCCAGAAGCTTAAACCCATCTGAAACAGAGAAGAAAACACCTTAAAATCTTACCTTTTGAAGATTTCTTCCACTTTCTCTCTCTAGAACCGGATGGGAGCTTCTCTCTCTCTAGCCGAAAGTTTTGAGTGTGGGATAGGAAGTATGGGCCGCCATATTTCTTATTAATCCTCATTATGGGCCGGTTTGGCCCTTGCACACTTTTAACCCTTGATTTTTTAAATAATAACTCGTTTGCTCCCTTTACTTTTCTTTTCTTTTATTTTTCTGAAATTTCCGGGTGTTACACTTTTCCCCTTAAGTTTTATAAATAGTAGAAATGAAAAAGGGTCCATGAAAATCACCTCGAAATGTGACGAAATAAAGTGAACAAAAAGGCTTCTAAAGATGCGAGCAACGAACGATCACACCTATGATTAATTGTAATAAAATCTTAAAAGCGTCTAGTGAGAATAGATGCATTCGGTCGATTTCCGGTCGGTTGGGGTTCGACGTGCGACTCACACTTAAGATATAACTATTTATAAATACTTTTATATACACTTAATTATAATAATTTTATTACACGCTTAGCTGGACCCGAGTCAGATAACATATATATAATTATATTTTCATAACAATACTCATACACGACCCATATACGCATTACACACCCTTGAAGCATACACAACAACACTAATATATGTGCACACATACTTGAAGCATACACACACACACCAAACACACATTTATACGAACACTCACGGGCACAATCACACACACACATATATATACACGCATGGTTTTAACATATATATAGCAGCACACACACACACACATACACACACACACACACACACACACACATATATATATATATATATATATATATATATATATATATATATACACCTTGTCACACCCACCTACACATCACACACAGCAGCCGAAGGCTGCTGTGTTTGTGCCTTCTCTCGGTCAACCACACACCCACACATTAATATACACTGCACACACACACCCGTATACACCCTACACACACACACTATACGAACACACACCAGACACATACACCCGCACACACACTAGACATACATACATTATACGTGCACACACACACCTAAACACACATCTGTCACACACTGGAACACACGCACACACATATTGGAATACACACACATCGCATATATATACATATATATATATATATACACCCGTAATCACACACACTACACACATGCACACCGCACGCACACACACTACACTCACACACACTAAAACACACATCATACACCACCACACACCGCTGCGCAACCACCATACAAGATTGTAACAACCGAAGCAAACAGAACCGAAAAGACATGATCAAACACCATGAAACGAAACAAAACAAGGTTTAAATGGACCGAGTACCTACAAAACGAGTAATCGGCGAGACAACGACAACCGATGGAAGGGGTTGCCGAGGGTTTTTTTTGTTATATATATTTATATTGATATTTACACTTAGGACCCTTGACTTTAGATTAACTAATCCCTTAAGTTTATTCAAATTACAATTTAAACCCTAAACTATTAATAATAATAATAATAGTAACAATAATAATAATAATAATAATAATTATTATTATTATAAAAATGTTAATTATACAATTAATGGTTAATATTAATATTATTATTTATATAATATTGATTTAATTTATTATATTATAACATTAGGGTTAACATGCAAAAACGAATAAGACAAAAAATTTCGGGATCAGAGAGAATTAATTACGCGACAAAAGTAAATGTACAAGGAGGGTTAATGAGCTTCGCGTCAATTAACGGACCTGATAGTGACGGATGTCACACTCGTGATTCTACCATCATCAGAGGTGTCGCAATAAAGGTCTAAGTACAACAGCCGACATCTTATTTCCATCAAGGCCTGATATTCGTGTTTCATGGTGGCATGCTAATTCAAATCATTAAACGTTACCAGGTGCGATTTTGGAATCGATGAGAGATAGGTTTAAGGAATTATAGCAAACTAATGTTCAAGTCATTAAAGGAAGCTAAATATTTGAATGATAGTTTACTTTGTGTGAAACTAATTGGTTCTCGACAAATTTTTAGGAAAAACATTTGGACGAAAGTTTAGGGGCCAAATTGTACTTTTCTCATTCTTATATTTGGGTATGAATAGGATTTCCAAAGCTTTATTTTGTAAGTTTTGCAATAGATATCTATGGTTTGCATGTACTTGTATTAAGATTAATTGAAATATAATAAGGGGTTTATTATTTACATATTGTACTTGTGGTTCAATCTTCAAATCGAGCAATAGTACGTGAAATTAATCCTATAGTTAGGTGTATAGTAATATGGAGGTTTAGTGGTAAGCGTTGTTTGGAGACGCTAAGTCATGATCAAGTGATAATGTCCTAAGGTGGTGGTGGGGTGGTGGTGTAAAGAAGATGGTGGTGTAAAGACTTGTGGTGGTATCAGTGTATACGTGGCAATAATCAGGGGCTAGTGGCAGTTGTTTATGGTTGGTTGAGAAGGAAAGGGTGGTGTTGGTAGAAGCTATGGACAAGGATAATATGGAAGTAGGGGTAGGTGGGCTAGGCGGGGTTGGTTAGTGGGCTGGACTAGGTAGCAGGTTGGTTTAGGTCGATAACTAGGGTTATTTGAGGGGTAAAGGATGAAGGGTTGGTAATGAATGGTTAAGGTGTACAGTCTGAAGTGGTTTTGGATATGGTGATGGAGTCAAATAGGGTAGTTGTTGGGTTTGGATCAAGAACAAAGTAGGGTTTTGGGATCAGGTGTTTTAAATTTAAGAACAAAAAAATAGACACATCAAATGCGATATCATGGTAGAGAATAATCTTGTCGGATGTGAGTCAAAGACAAAGATAACCCCAAAAATTAGCCAAGCATCCTAGAAAGATACAAGTAAGGATTGTTTGAATCGTTTGTGAGGTCAAGTAGCGTAGGTGTTGAGATATCATGCACAACCAAATGTATAAATATAATCATAAGATGGTTTATGAAGGTAAAGAAAGTAGGTGGGTGTTTGGAATATTAGGATTTTGTAAGGAGGTTGTTATGTAAATAGCTTGTAGTGTGAGTGGCTTTGAATTAAAAGGATGGTAGGAGTGAAGCTTGTATGAGAAGTGTACTCATAATTTCATTTAAATGTGAGACCATACACTCGGGTGCGCAGTTTTGTTGAGATGTATGACGGCACGGGATTCAGAATTTCAATTCCATGAGTGGATGCAAATGTTTTAAATTAGTGACTATCAATTTCACCCCTTAAGTCACATTAGAATGCCTTTATCAATGTATGAAATTATGGTTGATTGTAATGATAAATTGAAATAACTTTCATTACATTTCGGATTTCAATTTCAATGAAAACGCCAAGTATAATGTGTGAAATCATTAAGTAGTACCATGTAGTATTCAAAACCATTTTTGCTTGTTAGAGGTGAAGTCCAAATATCCTAATGCATAATATCAATTAATAATAATGTAACTAAAGTTGACAATGAAAATGATAAATGTTTATGTTTAGAAAATTGATAAGATTGGCAAAGTCTAAGTACTACTATGTTTATTATTATAAATAAACTTATTTAAACAAAGGAAATCCATGAAGGTTGACCTGAGTGTTCTAGTCGATCATTTCAAATATTATGAAGTGAAGAATCTAAAGTTTTAGTTCATCTCATATAAAACCATGATGAAGTCATTGCACTACATTAAGGTTCTGAAGAATGTGTATGGCTAAGGTTTATTACACAACTCATATTGTGCAGGACCGGTTAAGGGATGGTCAATACAATCAGTCTCACAATGAGGAGAGTGTTAGAACACTTAATGGATCAAATGCGGAACTGGGTTTATGTAAATTATACTAAGAACACAAGTAAACAATGAGGCAGAACTAAGAACAAGAACAGAGTAATATGGTTTTCAAGGATGCTGTATATTGCTCTTAAGTTCTTTTACAAGTGTTATAAAGCATAAAAAGAAATACAAGGACCTGAGATACTTTATACTACATCCTACAGCCGGTCATACTTTGAAGGCCAGCTGGAACATTAATCTAGACACAAGATCAATGTAAAGTCAAAAGGCAAATTGCCTTTTGACTAGTGACTATGACATGTCATAGCTCACATCCTAATATATTATAAAAAGGATATAAGGTACAAAGTAGGAAGTTACAGACTCATAACCATAATCTACAGTTTACTAAAGCATGGACCTTTTCACCAACTTGTATAAGTTGGTGAGCCATCAGAGTTGCAGCGGAAAGTAAGTCAGCTTTATGGAAAAGTAGATCAGAGAAAGCATGTCATCTCTGTCTTCGAAAGAAATCAGTCTTCACTTCATTGGCTTCGGAAGACTTTGTCTTTGAAGCTTCGAAAGACTTCATCTTTGGCTTCGGAAGATTTGGACTTTGGCTTCGGAAGATTTTACACTTAGAATAATTACTGTGATGAGTGTAAAACTTCCGAAGTAACTTCTACCTTGTACATCAGTGCATGCATGCAGGAAGCTCCTTGGTTGTTTTGGTTTTTTTGGTTGCATCAGCCTTCTAATATAACCTTACATATTGACTTATTGTGAACCAAAGAAATATAGAAGTCTAACACCAATCAACGAAGATACTAAAGCTTATATATCATAGATGAAAGAATGGTATAACAAAAGTGCTAGGGCAAAACATATACGGCCAAGATTCTTTTCATACACTAAAGACCTTATTAAAGATTAACAAGTAGACATGAGATATGTTTGATCTAGCAACAATTGAACTTATATTTTCATAAAAACACTCCCTACAATAGCTTTCAGAAAACATGTTCATGATATTCCCATGCGACACGTATGCACAATATAATAATTTACAGAAGACAACTTGAGGGGAGCTTAAACTGCACTCTTTTTTCTTTAGCTAAAGTTGTATCCTATTGGGTTTTCTTTAACAAGGTTTTTAATGAGCCAATATCAAAACCTTGAAGTTTAAAAAGTGTTATCCAATGGAGAGTTTTATGAATTATCATCATTTCAAGTAGATGAACCATTCATCAAACATGTATATATATGAACTATACCACTTGTCTACTTAATAGTTTTGCTTGTCTAATAAAATAATTAAAATTTTATAGTACAAATACCAACTTATTGGAGATAAAAAAAACACTTGTTATATACATTTTCATAAGTTATATATTCTCTAATTTTCTTCTTACAATTCTCCTTAAAAGCTCTTAAGGTATAACACTAACCTTATCTCAATTCTAATTAGGTAAATTAGAGTTTAATAATCAAATCTATTACTTATTGGCCAGTAATAATTCATTCGGTCACTTTGCCCAATAATAATCTTAACTTTATTTTTTTTTTGCCAAAGGCAATCCTAGTAACATAATTATTCATTTGTTTACATTTAATTTTCACTTGATGTTGTTCACGATGGTGTTTTTGAATAAAAAAGGGAGACATATAACATAATAGAATGAAAATGAAAGAAAATCAAGTGTAAATCAATAAATATTATGCTACTAAGATCATCATTGACAAGAAAAATAAAATTTTAGATTATTATCCATCAGATTGATAGTATGAATTATTATCAGCCAATAGATCATAGTTTGGATCATTAAAATTTAATTTGCCATATAATAATACTAGGTTAGATACTCGTGTTACACGTGTTGAAATAAAAATTATATAATACACTATATATATGTATAATCTTATATATGGTTATAATAACATATAATAAAATTACAATATATAACAAACATATTTATGGTATAACAATAGTATAAAAAGAAAAAAAAATATTTTATTATTTATAAATATATATTAACCTTTTTATATATCTTTTTAAAATATTTTAGTTTTAACAATGATTAGCTACAAATTAAACTATATTTTAATAAAATTAAGACTTATTGAAGTATTTTAATAAATATTATTTATTTTTAGAAATAATTTATCTTGATTATCATAGCATTAAAGGAGTGTTATAAGAAAACATTTTGAAGTTAGATTTTTAGCGAAATTATAAATTTATTATGGTGGTGACACATGAACAATCATAGGTGGAGATTTGATGGAGATGATGTGAACATACTAAAAGTAGCCATGTGACTGATAGTTAGATTATAACAGTAGTTTATTTTACATTTTTGATATTTGGTATTGTTTTAAATATTATTGAATTATGGTTATCAATATCATTTGTAACTTGTGAGTGGTTACTATTTCTCATTAACTTAGCTTTGTTGTATTAAGTACTAAAATCCTATATATATATATGAGTTATGATTGTATAAAGATTACATACTTATGAATAAGAGTGTCATTTTCTCTTTTTTGTCTTCTCTATATTCCCTCTATGTTATATTCATATTGAGTTGCTAATAGGTTGTTGTTTCACAACATGTTATCAGCACGAGTTGCTATTTGAAGTTGGATCATATTATCATAAGATAAAATCTTTGTTCTTGTCTCGATCCATTCAAACAAAAATATATATTGTAATTTATACAATTTTGGATTATGTTGGATTTAATATTATTGTTATTGTTTTGATTTTCTCATATAAAATCCATATTATACTTCATATTATTTTTGAGTTATGTTGAGAATTATATGTATTATTTTAATAAATTATTAATCTACATTCAGAACAAAGAAAGATTTACATTTGTTAAAATCATCATCTTTTACTATCAAAGAATTAAAATTACTAATAAGGATTTTCAACCTAAAGAAAACATATATATGTTTTCGCATGATAATCTCAACAATGAATTGTTGTATGTTATTTTTTTACGAAATGATTTTTTATATTAATTATATTTTACATACCATATCATTAAAAGTTTCATGTATTAGTAAATTTACTTATTTAATTCTTTGTTATGAAAAGTAACTAGAATAAAAAAAATATTATAATTATATGACAATTATTATAATTAATAATTATGAGGTTTCATATTCATAATATTAAATTCCATATAATGCATAGTAGTTTTCAAATGTGATAGTTATTATATTAATTAAGTTAAAATGTGGTTACATATGTTATACATGTATTACTTAAAGAAGATAATTATTCTTAATTTCTATTTATGATATTCCATTAAAAGTGGGTTATTAATATTACTTAGATTATAATAGTTACATAATGTTTCAAAAAGTATAATATTGTTATAATATTGGTTCACTTTTAAAATATATAAAAAATATGATAACTTTAAATTATCATTGTCTAATTGAATAAACCATCATGTGCAGATTTTAAAAGTAAGATAATATAGAATAAATAAAAATTATGAATTGATTATCATGCTATGAGTTCATGAATCTTATGTCATTATAAATTGTAACTTATGTTGTTGACTTGATTTGAGATTTTCGTTATTTCTACATATAACTAAATATGATATCCTTTAAAATGGGAAGATAAACTAGAAGTTATACGCATTGTTGATAATATCTTGTTACATTTTTCATCGTGAACACATTCTACAATCATTGAAATTAAATACTATTGTTAGATACAAAGCATGTTAATACAGATGATGCCTAATGTTTTTTTTATTGTAAAGTAAAGTACAAATGAAATTTCATTAAGGAGATTATAACAATAAATATAACTGCTAAAAATTTTATGCTTGTCTTCAACATGTTATGTGATGGTAGAACGTGTGATTTAGTAGTTGGTATTCTTAACATGTTGTAAGAAAAATAACTTGTATGTATGATGGTACATTTGATATTGGAATCATATGATTTAACTTTAAGGTATATGCCTTTTTATATGTTATAGATTAGTTATTATAACTTATTGAATAACGAAAATAAAAGATTAACTTGTGTTTCTTATCAATGTCGTGAATGATTATAGATATGTTTTGCTTATAGTAAATAAACCACCAATTTATTGGAATAATTTATTGTAAAGAAAGGACCCCTCATGTGTCATACTCCTTAAAGCTCATTATAAACTTACAAAAGGTTGAAAGATTTTTGGAAAGATAAAATGACCATAACTTGATCACAATCACTTCTCAATTGATATTATATGATGAGAATATTATTTGTGAACAAAAGTTGAATAATAAAATTTTCATATATGCTCTAGAAGTGAAAATATTATTCAAAGTTTGAAAAGCACCATTAAAGTTGTGTGGTTTTAATCCATTTCCTGGCGTGAATGTGATTTATATAATGATCTCATGATCAAGTAAGTAGTTGAGTAAATTGTAATGGTAATCATGATATTAAGTTTCACCTTGCTAATAATGAAATTAGGATGTAACGGTGATCATGTTATTAAGTTCAACCATGCTAATAATGAAATTACCCACAAGAAGTGGCACACTAAGGTAGTGATTTTATAAGAATAAAATATGAAAGTGTGTTTGAAATAATGGCACACTATTGTCGAATGTATTATAGCTTTCATTAAACAAGCACGAGTAAAAGATATATGATCATAAACTATTATAAATTGTAAGGCCCGTTTCCGGAGACCTCACAGTTGGACATTCACAGCACTATTCATAAAACATTTTCATAATTTGTTATCACATTACAGCAGAGTTTAAACATTTAAATGTATTCATTTATTTATAAACGTTGTTGCTAAGTAATACATGTTTGGTATAGTTACAAAAGATCTTTAGTTTGCATTACAAAACAACAGTGTTATTCCTGAATGGATGTCAGCCTTGTCCTGACGAGTAGCCACCCCGAGTGCCATCCTCAGCAATATTACCTGCCAACTGAAAACGTAAAAAAAGTCAGCTTTGCTGAGTGAGTCCTAGTTTTAAATCATAAAATATCTTGATAGATTTGTATACAAATACTTCTTAAATAAAATCTTTCTTTCTTTTCGGATGTGATCACACATCACATACAAATCATATCCATTACATCATCACCATTCTCTTTCTTGCTTATTATTATTATCTTTCACTGTCGATATGGACCAAGTGCTATACCGCCCATAAATGCGCATAAACCTGGTCTTGGGCCTTGAAGTCTATAAATAGACTCCATACGTGGTGCACATATGCTGGCACCAGTACCGGGCAGTAACAGTGGTCCCCTCAATCTTAAGATTGACCCTGTTACATCCTTTGGTTAGCTAAACCGTACATAGTTGAGCTAACGACACATGGTCGTGCACCTCTAGTAAATTTTTACTTGCAAGTCTTTTTATTTCTTATGTTCCACTTTTCATTAATATTAATCTTCCACTTGATTAATAATAATACTTTATGATCCTGGCATCCACATAAAGTCACATGTTAATATCATAATAGGCACATAAGGACAGCCCACAACATGCATAAGATAATCAGATACAAGCATCAAGTCAACCATGGTCAAACCCTAATCTTGATCTCCAAAATTCCAGAAAATTTCTTAAGTCTTAAACTAATGCGGATGACCAAACCAATGTGGTGAACAACTGTAAATGCTGGTGAACAAAAACTAATGCGGATAAGCAAAAGTGAATGCGGATGAACACTTGCAAATGCGGATGAACAACTTGCAAATGCGGATGAACACTTGCATGCGGATGAACAACTTGCAAATGCGGATGAACACTTTCAAATCGGATGAACAACTTGTACTTATTCTGTCGTAAAAGAATGCTGATGGACACTGTAGCAATGCGCATGCATAAAAAGAAATCTGATGGATACTTAGGCTGAATTCAGGCAAATGCGGGTGAACAAAAGTGAATGTGGGTGAACAAAACACTTAGGCAATTATCACGGTGTAAATGCGGAGGAACCATCACCTGTAATGAGCTTATGCTATAACCAGTTCTAAAACCTCATTCCCCATACATTCTTAACATAGATCAATCATGCTAAACTCTTAGAACAAGCTTACAACTCATAGAACATAGAAGTCATACACGTACATATACATTTATCATACATAACGGTTGTAAAACATTTTAAATGCATTTTCAGCCCCAAAGAATATTAAAACATAAAATCGGGGTCCTAGAACTCACCTATTGCAGTAAACAAGTGAATCTCCTCCCAACTTGCGTGCACAAGAATTCAAACACCTAGAACAAGCCAAAACAAACACCCAAACGCCAAAAACATATAGAAATCAGTTTCTAAGGTTGAAAGCTCAAAGAAACAGAACCAATTAATCACAAAAACCTACTACCTTGAATAATCTTCTTCTTCTTCATAATTCGACCGAGAGGAAACACAAAAACCAGCTTTCTTTCTTTCTTTTCTCTTCAGAAAGCAACAGCAGAAGAGCATGGGGGCGACCATGCTCTTTATACACCCACTTTTGACTTTTTGGTACTATTTACACAAAGCACCCCTTAACTTTGCCTTCTTTTATTTTATTCAAATTACTTTTCTTTCCTTTTTATTCTGACGAAATTTCGGGTGTTACAAGTCTACCCCCCTTAAAGAGGTTTCATCCCCGAAACCTGTCACTCTTCAAATAACTGGGGGTAATGCTGTCTCATCTCTTCTTCGGTCTCCCACGTAGACTCGGATCCTTTTGGTGTTTCCACTGTACCCGCCCAAGTGGAACCACTTTATTTCTCAATCTCTTCTCCTTTCGGTCGATGATTGCCACTGGTTGCTCCACATAATTGAGCCGTTTCATCCACTTCAATATCATTCAATAGTACAATCATATCTTCACAGCTAAGCATTTTCTAGATGAGATACTGGAATGTCGGGTGAATCCCACTTAACTCATCGGGCAATTCTAGATGGTAGCCATCCTCTCCTACTCATGCAATAATTCAGAAAGGCCTATGTTCTTTGGACTCAACTTGCCCCTCTTCCGGAACCAGATGATCCCTTCCAAGGCGATACCTTTAACATAACTTTATCACCCACGTTGAACTCGATAGGTCTACCCTCTATCGGCATACGACTTATGTCTATCCCTCGCCGCCTTCATAAAGGCTTTGATCTTTTCCAGCTTCTCAGTTGTAGCCTCAATCACCTCGATGCTTCCCAATTCTTTCTACCCAAGTCTCCCCAACACATGGGCATTCTACACCTCCTACTGTACATCTCATATGGTGGCATACCAATGCTGGCATGATAACTGTTGTTGTACGAGAACTCTGCTAACGGTAGGTGATCATCCCACTTCTTCCAAAGTCGATCACACATGCCCGGAGCATATCCTCAAGCGTCTGAATCGTCCGCTCAGACTGACCATCTGTCTGAGGATGGTAAGCCGTGCTAATGTGTAGTCTCGTCCCCATGGCATCATGGAATCTCTTCCAAAACTTCGATGCGACCGGGTGTTCGATCTGACACAATAGACACCGCACACCATGGCGAGCTACAATCTCTTTGATGAACAGGTCCGCCAGTCTCTCGGAGGAATACGTCTCGCGGATCGGTAGGAAGTGAGCACTCTTTGTTAATCGGTCAACTATCACCCAGATGGTATCGCACCCCTTCGCAGTACGGGGTAGCTTCGTTATGAAGTCCATGGTGATGTGCTCCCACTTCCATTTGGGTATATCCAATGGTTGGATCTTCCATATGGTTTCTGATGTTCGCCTTCACTTGGAAGCAAGTAGGCACTTACTTACTACTCCTCCACGTCACGTTTCATACCCGGCTACCAGTAGTCTTTCTTCATGTCTTGATACATCTTGGTAGCACCGGATGAACGGAGTATCGAGTTTTATGAGCTTCATCCATAATCGCCCACGTAGATTCCCATATCGAGGAATCCACATTCGCCCAAAGCAGGTTTCTAACACCGTGGGTATTCTCCCCCAATTCTGCAACTAGACCTCTCATTCGTTCAGAGTTGAGCGATCTTCTTTTAACGCCTCATTTTGAAACTCTTTAACTTGCGTTATCACCTCTGAGGTCATCACCAACTGATACCTTCCTTACCCGAATCGGTTCGGGTCTCTCCTTCCGGCTAAGGCATCAGCCACTACGTTGGCCTTGCCCGGGTGGTAATGTTTCACAATCATAATCCTTATCAGCTCTAACCACCTCCTCTACCTCATGTTGAGATCTTTCTGCTCAAAGAAATACTTTAGGCTCTTGTGGTCCGTGAAGATTGTGCATTTCACCCCGTACAGGTAATGCCACCAAATCTTTAATGCAAAGACCA
>CM046438.1:46849514-46967014 GCA_025506505.1 Flaveria sonorensis
ACAACACAAAAACGATAAAATGCAGCACAATTTAATGTAATTAGTTTTTTAGTAAAAAAATATAGCAATACTATACTCAATTTAAAAAAGGAAAAAATGCTTGATTTTATGGTGCAATTTGTTTTAAAAAATAATCTAGCATGAAAAAGTTATAAACGTTTAAAAAATCGGGAAAACTCAAAAAAAATTCAACAAAAGTGTTACATACCCAAAATACTCTTCCAGTTTTTTATTTACAACATATCATCTAGCCATTGATTAAGAAATAGAAAAAATAATTTCTTAGCCTTTTTAAGCAAAATATATTTTTAGTGGAACCTCCCTCTCTCTCTCTCGCTCTCTCTCTCTCTCTCTCTCTCTATCTCTATATAGATATATAATAATCTATATATATAATATATTATATATATATAGATAATAGATATATCTATATATATCTAATGTGTGTGGGT
Organism: Flaveria sonorensis; assembly: GCA_025506505.1. Lineage (NCBI taxonomy): Eukaryota > Viridiplantae > Streptophyta > Magnoliopsida > Asterales > Asteraceae > Flaveria > Flaveria sonorensis. The sequence goes on from CM046438.1 coordinate 46,849,967, forward strand.
GTGTTGTGTTGTGTGTGTGTGTGTGTGTATGTATATGTATGTTATTATATAGATATATTGTAAGATAATATCAAAAGATTACAAGGCTGATGCAACCAAAGAAGCCAAAACAACCAAAGGTCTTCCTGCATGCATGCACTGAATGTACAAAGGTAGAAGTGCTTCGGAAGTTTTACACACTACATCAGAAAATACTCTAAGTGTAAAATCTTCCGAAGCCAAAGTCCAAATCTTTCGAAGCCAAAGATGAAGTCCTCCGAAGCTTCAGAGACAAAGTCTTTCGAAGCCATTTTGCTGTGAAGACTGATTTCTTCCGAAGACAGAGAAAGACATGCTTTCTCTGATCTACTTTACATAAAGCTGACATACTTTCCACTGCAACTCTGAAGACTCACCAACTTTTATGAGTTGGTGAAAAGTTCATGCTTTTGTAAACTGTAGATTATGGTTTAGAGTCTGTAACTTCCTACTTTTGTACCTGTAAACCTTTTTGTAATAGAAAAGGATGTGAGCTATGGCATGTCATAGTCACTAGTCAAAAGGCAATCTGCCTTTTGACTTTAGATTGATCTTGTTGTCTAGATTAGTCAATTCCAACTGTCCTTCTATGTATTGATGTTATAGGATGTCGTATAATAAGTCTCAGGTTCTTGTAATTTAGATATGCTTTGTAACACTTGTAATAGAACTTAAGAGCAATATACAACCCTCCTTGAAAACCATATTTCTGTGTTATTGTTGCTTGTTCCGTCTCATTACTTACTTGTGTTCATAGTATCCTCATAATCAAACCCGGTTCCCTATTTGAACTGTTAAGTGTTCCAAGTCTCTCCTCATTGTGAAACTGATTGTGTTAGGCACCCTTACCCGGTCCTGCAATTGGTATCAGAGCTTTTCAGGCTCTTGATAGTAAGATCTCACCATCTTTAATCCTTTCAGTTTCATAGTTCACTTAACATCTCAAATGGCAGCTATCACAAAGGCTGATATAGAAACCGGTATAATGACAAAGTCCCCACTAATCACTCCTGAAGACTTTGATACTTGGTGTTAAAGAATGGAAGGCTTTATCAAGTCTCAAGACTCCAGGATGTGGTGTTAAAGAATGGAAGGCTGTTATCGATGGACCTCATGTACCATCCACCTCTTCAGCAGCTGCTGCTGGTGGTATGATACCAAAGGAAGTGGCTGACTATTCTGATGAAGAATGGAAGAGAATTGATATTGATCAAAAAGACATGACCGCCTCCAACTGCTCTTCCAAACTCTATCTACAGAGGCTTCAAGAAGTGCAAGACTACCAAGCAGCTCTGGGATGCACTGAAGCTGATGTATGAGGGGTCTAATGATGCAAAAGAAAATAAGAAAGACCTCTTGAAGCAGCAGTTTGAAAACTTCACCTTCAAGACAGGTGAAACCATGACTCGACAATACTTCAGGTATGTTGAGATTGTGGATATTCTAGCAGATGTTGGAGTAACTCTTGAGAACATGGATGTTGTGAGGAAGTTCATGTCCTCTCTTCCCAGAAAATGGACACACTATTGTGTGGTCATCAAGAGGACTGAGAACCTCAAGACCCTTACTCTCACAGAGTTGTATGGTATCCTCAGTGGCTACCAGATGGAGATGAACATGCAAAATCCATCTGGTAACTCCAACAACCAATAGAGTTTAGCCCTTCATGTGGTTGAAAGGGATTGCAGAGAACCACAGCACCATCTCATCTGCTACCCCGAAAAATCACAAAAGGGTCCTTTCATCACCTTTCCGGAGACACCAAGGGAAGGCTACATCCCTGGAAGCCCATTCCAGGAGACAAGCTCTTCACAAGCTTTTGTGTCTTCTGATGAAAGTTCAGGCAACTTTCTTTTCACCCTTGAAGATCTGGATTGTATCCATCCAGATGATCTAGAGTATATGGAAATACTCTAGTAGATGGCTCTTCTCACTCACATGGCCAACAAATTCTACAAGAGGACTGGAAGGAAGTTTCCTAGCATTGCAGCCAGTGGAAAGTTTGGGCTTGATAAAAGCAAAGTGAAGTATTACAACTGTAACCAAATAGGACACTTTGCAAGAGAGTGCAAGGCACCAAGGTCAAATGGTGGCAAGCATAAACAAGGCCAAACTACACTAAAGGAGCTCACCAGAATGAGAAGCCAAGACAGCAAGCCATAGTTGCTATTGAAGAAGGAGGCTTTGACTGGAGCTTTCAGGTGGAAGATGCATCTCCAAACCAAGCATTGATGGTAGATCATGATGAAGCCAAGGTATTCGAACATCTCTGTACACCTGAATGTATTGCTAAAGTTAATAGATACAGATCCTATAACTTAGAGATGATATCTGATCTTGAGTCCTTAAATATCTTAAAAGCTGATTTTAAAAAGCTGAAAATGATTATAAACTTAAGATAGAAGATCTAGAGAAAACCATTTAACTCTTAAGCATGAGCATACCAACTACAGGACTCAAATCAAGATCTCATCTCAACTTAACTGAATGTCCAGGCTGAGCTTGTGATCAGCAAAGCCAGGGCAGAAAAATATGTTCTTGAAGAAGAGACTTTCAAGAACATAATATCCTCATCCCTACATGCAAAAGTTTGTTATCAGAATAAGCAGGGTGGGATCTACTGAGATAGCTCCTCCACACACTCTATTATCTATAGATCTCCAAGGTTGGAACTTATGAAGATGAGCTTCCCCTTATAGACCCCATTATTAAAGAGGATGAAGAGGAGATAGTGAAGGATGACTCTGAGAAGAGTGAAGAAGATCATCCTAAGAAGGGTCACTATTCTCCTGAGGAGAGGAAAGTCTGGAATGACCAAGTCAAAGAGGAAGGACTTGATCAGAAGAGCTAAGAGAAGATCAAAGAAGGCTCAAGAGATCAAGGCCACTTTTGACTCCAAGCCGAAACAAGTGTTCATTTCTACAGGGTTTGAAGTGGTAAAGGCTGAAGACTCAACTATGAACTCTAGTACCAGGAGTTCTAGTTTAGTTCTAAACCATTCCAGCAAGAAGAAGAAGACTGGCCAGCTGTGTACCACTGCTACACATCCTGAACCATCCAACTCCAAGAGCAAGCCTCTCCCTAAGAAGTTTGTTGCATCATCTGTGAAGATGAAGATGGAGAATGAAAGTGATCAAACTCAGTCTTGCTCTCAAAAGAAGACTCCTAGAAGGAAGCAAATAGACTGCATCATGTGTGGTAGTACTTCTTATCTGGCTAAGGATTGCATCTACAATCCCAAAAGCACTATCCACATGGTCAAAGAAAAAGCTTCTGGGAAGAAGAAGGAAAATCAAGCTTCGAAAGGAAAATTTGTTTCCTTCGGAAGCTCCAAAGTGAAGAAGAAGACAAGTGAGAACTTTCCTTCGGAGAAATTTTGGTCTCGAAAGAAAGGAATTCTTTCGAATCACTAAAGCATGTTGCAGTGAAAGCAAGATCTTTCAAAGGTCCAGTATCCAAAACCACAGAAGTTATTGAAACTTCTGAAGTGTCGAAGGTCAAGTCCATTCTTCCAAAGATGGTGTGGAAGATGAAGAAAGACCTAGAGATTGAGAGTTCTTCATCAACAACAACTAATAATCCTCAAAGCTTGAATATAGGATCTGTTACTATTACATTGTCTTCAGATCACTTTGAAAAGCCCAAGACCAATGAGGCTTAGGTTTCCAAGTGTAACTAACCACTTCTTTTTATGCAGGAACAACTAAGGACCAAGGAAAATATGTGGATCATTGATAGTGGCTGTTCCAGGCATATGACTAGCAATGGTTCTTTGCTTTATAATTTTGAGAAAATTGATAGAGGATCAATTGCTTTTGGAGGAGATGCGGGTGGTTACATCACTGGAATGGGTATGGTCACAAATGGTAAGCTCACCATTGAGAAGGTAAATTTTGTTAAGGAGCTTGGATACAATCTACTGAGTGTATCCTAATTTTGTGATCAGAGACACAACATGCTCTTTACTGAACAAGAGTGCATTGTTCTCAAGCTTGGGGTGGTCATTCCTCAAGAGCATATCCTGCTCAGAGCCCCTAGGAAAGGGAACATATACAAGATGGACTTGCAGAAAACATCTCCCTCAGGAGATGTTTCTTGCTTTCTATCTGAAGCAAATAGTGATGAGTCTTTCCTATGGCATAAAAGAATGTGCCATGTAAACTTTAAAAACATGAATAAATTAATTAAGAATGATTTGGTAACTGGAATGCCAAAGAAAGAGTTTACAAGTAATGATTATTGTGTTGCATGCCTAAAAGGGAAGCAACACAACGTGTCTCATGAGCCAACAGAAATGAACTCTATCACTACTCCCCTACACTTATTACACATGGATCTCTTTGGCCCTACTAGTGTAATGAGTTTAGGAAGGACCTCATATTGTTTAGTGATAACAGATGACTTCATAAGATTCACTTGGGTCTTTTTCCTTAGAACTAAGGATGAGACTCCTGAGATCTTGAAGAACTTCATTCTGAAAATTAAGAATCAATCTGATCACAAGGTCAAGACCATAAGATGTGATCAAGGAACAGAATTTAAGAACCAAATCCTTGATACATTTTGTGATGAAAGAGGTATTACAAGACAATATAGTGCTCCCAGGACTCCTCAACAAAATGGTGTTGCTGAGAGAAGAAATAGGACACTTATTGAAGCTACAAGAACCATGTTGTCTGACTCTAAACTGCCCATCACCTTCTGGGCAGAGGCATTTAACACAGCCTGCTATGTACAGAATAGAGTTTTAGTGATTAAGACTCATGGTAAGACTTCTTATGAGCTGTGGCACAAAAGGAGACCTTTTATTGGTTTCCTCAGGTCATTTGGATGTCCTTGCACCATCTTGAATACCAAAGATCAAGTAGCCAATTTGATGAGAAGTCAGATGATGGATACTTTATTGGATACTCTTCCCAAGCTAAGGCTTATAGTGTATACAATTTCAGAACTAGAGTAGTTGAGGAGTCAGCCAATGTGACCTTCAATGAGCACACCCCTAGTGTGAAAGGTTCTGGTCCGAATTGGCTATTTGATCTTGACTTAGTTACCAACTGTTTTAACAAGTCTTGTGAGAATGTTAGGATCTACAGATAACATATCAACAGGAGATCCTGACCCAAGATTTGAGCTGAGAAGACCAAGCAAGATTACTACTTCAGATCCTTTGGTGACTAACCCTGCAAATAAAGATTCTATCAGTACAAACATGACAATTCAGTTGATACATCTGAGATGCCTTCAAATTCCAGCTCAGAGGCTCAAACTCAAGAGAAGGAGTTCAAATGCAGGAGGAAATGGAAGTGGTGATAGTGATCAAGAATTTCTTGATGCTGATAACCACTCCATAGAAGACAACATAGATGATGTCACACACTCATTGGATCAAGTCTCACTTGATAAGTGTGCTGATGTGGTGGGTGACACTCCATTGCCAGATCTGAATTTCTCTAATCTAGATCTATCAAATCAACTTGCTGTGATCCCTCAACTTAGGATCCACAAGTCACACCCCACCACAAACATCATTAGAAATGTTGATACTGGGGTGAGAACAAGAGGACAAACCCATGACAAAAATGTTGTCTATATTCTTGCTTCTTGTCCCAAGTAGAGCCAAAGAAAGTTGACTTTGAAAGATGGAAGCTGGGTTGAAGCAATGCAAGAGGAGCTGCTTCAATTTAAAAGACAAAAGGTTTGGAACCTATGTCCTCTTCCTAATAGGAAGACTATCATAGGAACCAAGTGGGTTTTAAGGAACAAGAAGGATGATAGAGGACTTGTCATCAAGAACAAGGCAATACTAGTTGTTCAAGGGTACACACAAGAAGAAGGAATTGATTACACAGATGTTTTTGCTCCTATGGTAAGACTTGAAGTTGTAAGAATATTCCTGGATTTTGCTGCATCTAAGGATTTCAAGGTTTACCAACTTGACGGCAAGTGTGCTTTTCTGTATGGGGTGATTGATGAAGAGGTGTATGTCAAACAACCTCCTGGCTTTGCAGACCCATATCATCCTGATTATGTCTAAAAGCTTCATAAAGCTCTTTATGGGCTGCACCAAGCTCCACGGAAGTGGTATGAAACACTATCTTAGTATCTTGTCAACATGGTTACAAGAGGGGTACTATAGATGGAACTCTCTTCATCAAAGGACAGGGAATGACTTAATGCTGGTTCAAGTATATTGGATGACATTATCTTCAGGTCAACTAATCCAAAGCTCTACAAAGACTTTGAGAGGCTGATGAAGAATAGATTTGAAATGAGTGCCATGGGGGAACTAAATTTCTTTCTGGGAATTCAAGTGAACAAGTTGACAATGGCATCTTCATAAGTCAGTCAAAGTATGTACAAGACATACTTACAAGATTCAACGACTGAATGTAAGGTTGCTAAGACACCCATAGCCAGAAACCACTCCCTAGGACCTGATCTTGAGGGGGAATGTATGGATGAACATCTTTACAGGGCTATGATTGGGTCTCTTATGTACCTAACAGCCAGCAGGCCTGATATCATGTTTGCCACATGCATAAATGCAAGATATCAAGCCAACCCCAAGAGGTCACACCTAGTTGCTGTCAAAAGGATTCTTAGATATCTCAAAGGTGCTCCCAAGCTTGGCCTTTGGTATCCAAAAAGTTCTGACTTCAATCTGTATGCTTATACAGATAGTGACTATGGAGGTTGCTACATGACTGCAAAGTCTACATCTGGGGGATGTCAATTCCTTGGTGGAAGGATTGTCTCATGGCAATGCAAAAACAATCCTGTGTCTCTGCATCAACTGCTGAGGCTAAATATATTGCTGCTGCAAGTTGCTGTGCTCAAGTGCTTTGGATTCAGAATCAGATGCTGGACATGGATTCAACTTCAAAGAGACTCCCATCCACATAGACAACAACAGTGCTATCTCCATTACAGAGAATCCTGTGCAGCACTCAAGGACCAAACACATCAACATCAGGTATCATTTGATTAGAGATAATTTTGAGAAGGGATTAATCAAACTAGTCAAAGTTAACACAAATGAACAATATGCTGATCTGTTCACTAAAGCTTTTGATGAGCAGAGATTCAAATATCTTGTATCAGCTATTGGGATGATTAACTTTGAGTAGATTTTCTTAAAAACTTAAATCAACTTTATTTCTAAAACCTGTGTGTCCTAAGTTTTCTATTTTATCACCTTCATAAGCCCAGTTTATTTTGGAAGAAATTTTTTTATGATATTCCTTAGATTTTTGAAAATTTTTCAAACATATTTTCCTTCGGAAGATTTCAAGTTGACTTCGGAAGAAATTTATGTTTTCAAATCAAATAACTACTTATAAGAAATTTACCTTCGGAAGAAATTCTGAGAATATCTTCTGAAGCTTAAATAGGCTTCTAAGTACTTGCATGTATTTGAAGGACAAATATCTTTCGAAAGCAATTAAATCTCAGAAGATTTATTCTCTTTAGAATAAAACTCCCAAGTCTTAATATCTTCCAAAATCAAATATGAGTCGGAAGAAAAACTCTCTAAGTATTTTTTCTTTCGAAGCCAAATTTTCACAACTCTTAAAAATATCTTCCGAAGCCAAATTGCCTTCGGAAGCTTTTTCTTAAAAACTTCTGAAGCTAAATTACCTTCGGAAGATTTTCAACTTCCAAAATAACTACCTTTTTTAGGCACTTTTTCAGAGGTGGGACCAACATCCAGATTTCAAAGTTTATCCTTTTGAAATAACTTTGTTTCAAATCCATTTCATATATATTCTCAAATGGTTCCCCCTCTTCTCACTCTCCTCTTCATCTACATTGTTCTCTAACCTAATTTCACCCACAAACCGCCTTCGTTCTTATCTTCCTTCATCATAAAGCTACTTAAAATGGCCAACCTTGACCGCAAAAATCAACCCAATTTTTCCATGCATCTTCACAGGAAACATAATCAAGTTGCTCTGTTAGACTCTGAGAAAGATGCAGGTTTCTCAGAGGTTTGTCGTTACCTTTCTTTGACCAACTACTTCACCTCCCTTACCATTGATCCTCCTCTCTATTAGGATCATTTGTTGGAGTTCTGGCGGACCTGCGAAGAGGTCACCATGGACGGGGAGAAGGCACTGTCTGCCACAATGCAGGGGAGGACAATCTTCATCACTCCGGCCATCATAAACACACATCTTCAGCTGGATGATGTAGAATGTGACTTGTCCTTCCCCAAAGCTACAGTCAACCACTCCTTTTCCAGATGGGCTATGAGGGTGACTTCTCAGTCAAAACCTACAGGAAGGGGAAGGTCTCATCCTAATGGAAGTACCTCCTTCATGTTGTCATACACAGCTTGTCAAACAAGCATGGAGAATGGGATCAGATTCCAGAAGACCTCTCCTTCATAGTCCATGGAATGGTTCAGGGGGTCACATTCAGGTATTCTCAATTTGTATATACCAATTTGCTTGCTAACTTCGACTCCCTAGAGTATTACATGTTCCCTAGATATGTCCTGCACATTCTCAACTATGAACTGGGCACACAGTTGAGGGGAACAGGTAATATTCTTAAATTGGGACAAATGAAGCCCGACATCTTTAAAATAATAAGGAAGCCAACTGTTGGCTTCTCTGTGGTAGAAATAGCCCTTGCCCCAAAAATGTTTGAGCTCATTATTCAAGGTGGCAACCTAGCAGCACCAGCTAGTGTTGAACCCACACCTTCTATCTCTCAACCACACATACAGCCCACAATAACCATCACCTACCAGAGAAAAACCAAGCAAACCCCTGCACATGCTGTTCAGCTTGTGCAGGACCCCATATCACCAACCTTACAGGAGGAAGTGGATACTCGAGCTCCCACTTCCCCCGAGGAGCAAACCACTCCCATCTTCATATGATCAGTGTTGAGGTTCCTCATGCTCAGCCTGATGAGCTCATACCCCAAACAGCCTTAAGCCTTCACTCAGAGTCTTCACACTCTAGTGAACAACCTTCTGGGGAAAGTTACCATCCCCAGCCGCTGGATCTAAACCAATCAATTCCCAGCCTTGACTTCTATGATGATGAAGACATGGCATTCAGCGAGTACCATGAGTCTCTCTTCTCCACACCTACTCAAGGAGAGATGAGTACTCCTGTCTCACCCAGGTCTATCCCACATCATTCCCCTATCACTGAGGTGGATCTCCCTAAACCTGTTCAGGAGATCCATATGGAAGAGGCTCTTATTTCAGCAAGTGATTACATCTTTAAGACCTCAACCATGGCAACCAGGCCTTTTGACACTTCTCTTGAAGCTGTCATAAGGCAGGGGAAATCCAGCAGCCAAGAATAATATGCTGGTGATGAGGAGGAGGATCTTGGTCCAATTCTCTCATCCCCCGTGATTCTTCTAATGAAGATGAGGGGAGTCTGAAACTAAAGGTGCACATACTGACTAAAACTTGCACCTATTTAGTCTCTAAGATTAGTCACCTGGAATCTCAGGTGACTATCTTACAAAAGAGGGTCAATGACCAGCAACTTAAGATCACCGATCTTAAGGGCCAGCTAGCTAAGAGACCACCAAGATGAACTCAACCAGGTCCACAAGAACCTGTGAATGTGACACACTCAACCCCCAGCTCACTTATGCAAGAAGGTGATGCTACCAAAAAGGGGGAGAAAATCCAAACAGTCACAGAACCTAGGAGGTCCTCTTAGAGTATGGACATAGAGGATTCACCACCCTCTCTTGCAATAGTCCATACTCAGCAACCTCCTCAAGTCTACATGTATGTAGACTCTCTCATTCAAAGTTTATTTAAGGAGGGTATACCCAGAGCCATGTCTACCGTATCTCCCCACTCTGAGAACCCAATCATAGGATGGAGGCATGACATAGAAAGAAGAGCTCTTATTATCTCTAGAACTCAGGGTCAACAAGAAGCTTTTAACTTTTCAAACCTGAGTTTCTATGAGTGCATAAATCTGGTTGATCTTCCACTTGTCAACCCAAGCCAAAACAAACAAGCTGGAAGACTAGCAGACTGGATACAAGAAAGGGTGCTAGAAGAGTTCAAGATAAGATCAAGATTATATAGACAGAGGATAGCAGGTGAGATCTTTGGTCAACTGGATGTTGAGGTGGACCCCGAGATTAGCTTCAAAGGAAAAACCTTGACTAAAGGCCTAGAGGTTAAGCTTGTGAACCTTGAGATAGGATCTCCTTCTGTACCCAGTACCCTTAGTGAAGCACCAGCTATTGATGGTGCTTCACAACCTCTCTCTAGCCAGAGCTTGATTGCTGAACCAAGCAATGAAGGCCAAAGCTCTCTCCACCCTGAGTCATCAAGGCATGTGCGTGACAAAGGGAAGAGGAAAATGACCTTCGAGGAGTTAGAGGAGGAGAAGAGAGAAAGTAAGAGGAAGCTAAGGGGAGAGAGTTTAGGAGGGTCCTTAGGCTTCATGCAAGCTGCTATCCGAGCTGTCCCCAGGCCAAACACTCAAGATGATGAGTTGAGGGTAGCTAGGCTAAACTACCTGGGGACCAGGAACTATAATGTTGATGAACTCATATCTCTCCCCTTAGAAGAGTTGAATGAGCTGGCTGACACTAAGCTGTCAAAGAAGAGGAGGGAGGCAGAGGATGTAGCATTGCTCCTCAAGATTAAGGAAGAAAGAAGACTGAAAAGGCTCTACAAACATGCTCCTATCCTCTCCCCAGTTCAAGAAAGTCCTGAGACAGAGACTGTGGCACAGACATAACCTCAGGTAGATAGGGAAGCTGAAAGAATGAATATGATCAACTACCTGAGTGCCACAGGACTCTATCAGGCAGCTGCACTTCTTCCCTTATCCTTTGAGTACATAGAGTTTGAATATCTCAAGCAGCTGGAGGAACAAGCCATAAAAGAAAGAAAAGCTGCTAAGTGAAAGCTAAGGGAAGAAGCTGCAAGGTCAAGGGCCATCATCCATAAAAGCCAAAAGAAGTCTGAAGATAGACAAAGGATGATGAGCTTCTTGAAGCTGTACGGATTCTCCGGAAGGAGGCTTGGTCCTACATCTCTATCCACCATGAAAGAGCATATAAGAGTGATCAAGCAGAAGATTAAAAGGGGAGAGCTAGTAAACTTGAATTCTCCAACAAGTCCAGCTCAACCTGAAGTTGAGGTGAAGGTTGAAACCCTTGAGACAACACAACCTGATCCTAGAGTTGTATCTTAACCAACTTCATCTTCTGATCTGCACCAGGGTTCTCCTCTCTCTCTATCTGAACCTATGAGAGAAGAGATCCCAACTGAGAGGGACACAACAGAACAATCTGGTGCTGAAGACCAGTCCTCTCAGTTGAAAACTTCAAAGAGGAGGAAAAGGATAGCCGGAAAAAGTGTTTCAAAGAAGAAGAAAACCAAGGCATCCACCTCCACACCTTAAAATGAGTCAGAGCATCATAAGGAAGTGCATGAAGAGGCTGCTCAACCAACTCCTATTCAAGTAGAGCCTCTTGCCATTGGAAGACCCATCTTGTCCTGGAGTTTACTGCCAATCCGGATAGATGGTATGTCATCAGAGATCAAGGAGGTCAAGATGTCTACTTCTGGCAAGACATGCTTGATCTTCCTCTACATGATTTCTATGACATGATAAGATACTAGAAAAGTCTGAAGGATCCTGACCAGATGATGAAGAGAGGCTTGGTCTTGATCCAAATAAGGACTATCAACATATGAAGTACTTCTCTGTTTTGGTAGCATCAGCCTAGGGGGAGTTTGTAAGGTAATATCAAGAGATTATAAGGCTGATGCAACCAAAGAAGCCAAAACAACCAAAGGTCTTCCTGCATGCATGCACTGAATGTACAAAGGTAGAAGTGCTTCGGAAGTTTTACACACTACATCAGAAAATACTCTAAGTGTTAAATCTTCCGAAACCAAAGTCCAAATCTTCCAAAGCCAAAGATGAAGTCCTCCAAAGCTTCAGAGACAAAGTCTTCCAAAGCCATTTTGCTGTGAAGACTGATTTCTTCCGAAGACAGATAAAGACATGCTTTCTCTGATCTACTTTACATAAAGCTGACACACTTTCCACTGCAACTCTGAAGACTCACCAACTTGTATGAGTTGGTGAAAAGTCCATGCTTTTGTAAACTGTAGATTATGGTTTAGAGTTTGTAACTTCCTACTTTTGTACCTGTAAACCTTTTTGTAATAGAAAAGGATGTGAGCTATGGCATGTCATAGTCACTAGTCAAAAGGCAATCTGCCTTTTGACTTTAGATTGATCTTGTTGTCTAGATTAGTCAATTCCAACTATCCTTGTAAGTATTGACGGTTGTAGGATGTAGTATAAAGAGTCTCAGGTTCTTGTAATTTAGATATGCTTTGTAACACTTGTAATAGAACTTGAGAGCAATATACAACACTCCTTAAAAACCATATTTTTGTGTTATTATTGCTTGTTCTGTCTCATTACTTACTTGTATTTATAGTATCCTCATAATCAAATCCGATTCCCTATTTGAACTGTTAAGTGTTCCAAGTCTCTCCTCATTGTGAAACTGATTGTGTTAGGCACCCTTACCCGGTCTGCATATACGTATATGTATATATATGTATGTATATACGTATATGTATATTATGTATGTACATACGTATATGTATATATATGTATGTACATACGTATATGTATATATATGTATGTATATATTGTATTATATGTATATATATCTATATATTATATTTATATGTATATAATATATGTATTATATATATATGTATATATATATGTATATATATATATACATATGTATATGTGTATTATATATATATATATATATATGTATATATATATATGTGTATATATAATATATATATATATATATATATAGATACATTATATATTATTATACATATATAACATATATATATGTATATATATATGGGTCCGGTTCATTGCAGGATTCCCTTAATAATAAGAACTGCAAGAACCTTTTGTAACCACCGATTAGATCAATCAATGGATGAGATTAAAGAGGGTAAAAAAGTAATTAAGTAATTGAAGTTGTGTTCTTTTTAAATGAAAAGGGCATATATGTAAAATTGCAATTGATGTTTTTATGGAAATAAGTTTTGGTTTGAGGTTGACCGTGAAATCCTCCCTAAATCATAATCAAAATCAATTTCTTTTTGGTAAGAACATCCTCCACTTAGTGAGCTGATTCAAGAATAGCAAACTATTCTTGAAGTTTTCTAGCTGGAATCGGTCGTAAGTATCACTCTTTCATCTTCATCAAACATGATTAATGCTTTCTTCTATTTCTAGGGTTTCGCAAACCCTTCAATTGATGCTTAGAGAATTTGCGATTATGATTTTGGTTTAAATTGGTTGCTAATTAGGGTTTATTCTAGCCAAAATAACGACCGATTGTATTGATCTTTAAGAAAATGTAGATTTGGTTTGAGATTATATTGTAATCTGTATGTAATTAAGAATAAGAACACGATATGGAAATTTGTTTTGCTTTGGAATGGATTCTGGTTATGAAAAATGATGTTATTTATGGTTCTTCAGTACCTGAGTGTTATTGTTTTGTTAGCTAGAAGTTTGGACTTAATTTTGGTTTATTTAACTTATATGAAAAAATGAAAGCTTATGTGTTAATTTCAATCTTGCTTTGTGAACTTGGTTTTTTATTAATCTAGTATGTCGTATTTTATTGGGTTGGAAACAAGGTAAAATTGACAATTATAAATTTGCAACAGGCAAGTTGAAAAATGCTTGATTGTTTTAAAAAGTTTAGTTAATGTTTTAAAAAATAGAATTATGATAAAATATTAGTTGTGATTACCTGATCTTTGAGAAACATGTAGTTTTGATATGATATTATATTGGTATACATATGTAACTAAAAAGGAGAACACGAGATCGGAGGTTTGTTCTGCTTAAGAATAGGTTTTGGTTATGTAAAGTGTTATTATTTACGATTCATAAGAACCTGAGTGTTCTTGTTCTGTTAGTCGGAAGTTTAGTCTCATTTTGGTTCGGTTAACGTATATGAAAAAATAAAAGCTGATGTTTTAATTTTCAATCCTTATGTGTGAGGTTTGTTTTTTATTAATGGAGTAAGTCAATTTGTATTGGGTTGGAAACAAGTTAAATATTGATGATTATATACATGCAACATGCTAGTTTGAAAATGTCATATTGTTTTTAAAAGTTTTGTTAATTGTTATTTGAAATAGGATTATGATAAAATATTAGTTATGTTATGTTTGTTGTGGTTTTTACAGTAGATCTGTTTTCTTATGTGTATGGATATGAATGTGTAAATTATATATAGATATAATAAAACATAGTTAGTTGTGAGTGTATATGTATGTGTAAATCTGGTTAGGTGTGGTTCTAAAGCTAAGTAAAAAAGAAACTTGTCTTTAATTGATATTAATGAAGAAGAAGTGAAAATATAGTATGGTGATTAAAATAATAGTTTTTTTTTTCAGGATAGCATAAAAAAAACTTTGAGCACTTAAGAGTGTCATCAAGTAAGTTATTAGTAGTGTAATTAAATATAAACTTTATTTATATAGGCTTGGTTTACCTTTATGTGTTTTTACATATATGTAGAATGAAGAAGTGAACATATAGCGTTTAACACCTCTTTAGTAAATTTAGCAATGACGCCTCAAACCCAATCATATTGATGATTATGAAGAATGTGTACAAAATGAATCAAGTAAAATAATCTAATATAATATGTTGGTTTCAATTTAAAGCCATTCATTTTGTCGATCATTAAAAATATTAATCTATACAATAAACTTGTACAGGTTCTAATGTTGTAGGAAGTATAAATATGCCGATTACTAATAAACCGAATGAAAACCATAACATATATGATTCGTGCTTTAAAAAATATGACGACTTTTTAAGTAAGTATATAAATTACTATTTTATTCAAATGAATTTGTGAAATTGAGTAACCAAAATATTTGTGGGAATTTTGTAGGAAAGAAGCTGAAAGTAATATTAAAAGAGTTAAAAGGAAGCACCCTGAACAAGTTAGTGTTAAGAGGAATACGTGTAAAATGGTTAAAAAAATAATACAGGTACGTTATGTACTAAATAAATGATTTAGTATGTAAGTAATTGACTTGTAATTAAAGTTGTTATGTTAAATCAGTGATGATCAGCGAAGAAACTTAAAGGTCAAATACGCATATCGTATTCTTCAATCAGAAGCAAACACCACAGGGAGAGGATAATGACGGAGATGAGTTGTGTTGTATATCATGAATGAGTAGATGATATATTAGAATGTGTAAGGCTCTGTTCCCGGAAACCTCACAGTTGGTCAATCATAGCATTAATTATATAAAAACATATACATATCGTAAAACATCGCAACGGATTTAAAATTTTCAAAAGCCATTCATTGCATTAATATTTAATGTTGCCAAGTAATACAACAATGTATAATAGGAGTTACAAAAGAAACGTTTAGTTGCATTACAAAACAACAAAATTAACATGCATGAATGGATGCCAGTCTTGCCCGCCAACTAACTTTTCCCGCGTGCCATCCTCAGCAACAATTACCTGCCAATTGAAAATGCATAAAAATCAGCGTTGCTGAGTGAGTTCTAGTTTTAAAAGCATTAAAGTGCCTTGTTTATAATAAAATATCATTTTCCTTAAAACACGTCCTTTACTTTCGTTCATGAGCATTCATTGTACATACATCACGGTATAACCTTATTATCTTCCATTATCGCACGTACTCGTTTGTTTCGTACTTTTTCATTATCTTTCACTTCTATCCAGATCCTGTCACAAGCTATGCCCCATTATTGTGCATGAAGCAACCACCTTTTGGGGTCAAGCGACAAGGATCTCGTTTCGCACGTCTCGATCAGTCACAAAGACTGACCCTCCTGTGTGTGAACCCTCATAGGTTAAATCGCACGTTATATAACACATAGTTGAGCTAACAACTCTCAATGAGTTGTGAACCTCTCTAAAAATTTTGCTTGCAAGACTTTTCATTCATTCGTTATGTTTCACTTTTCATTATCATTAATCTTTCACTTCATTTATGATAATACTTTACGTATACGAGCATAATCACACCACGTAAAGTCACATAATAATACGTAATATGGAACATAAGAACAGCCCATACTCATGCATAACATAAACACTTATAACCATCAAAACATCCCAGAGCTTAAACCTTAAAATTTCTATTTCTCAAAATCTCAAAAAATTTTCTAAGTATTTTAGGCGCATAAGCACTGTGTAGACGTCTGAGTACTATGGAGGCGCATGAGTACTTGGGCGCATGGGAAAGTTAGGCGCCTAAACTAACACTTAGGCGTATGAGCAATTTTCTGGGCCCATGGATACTATTTGGGCACATGAGGTACACTTAGGCATTTGGGCAGTGGGCGCATGGGCACTATTGGGGCGCATGGAGTGGAACTTAGTCTTTTTGGCTAAGTATCAGGCACATAAGCCTACCACTTAGGCGCATGGGCAAAAATCCAGGCGCATGAGCCCTATTTGGGTGCATGAGAAAGGGACTTAGGCGTTTTAAGCAAATTTCAGGCGCATGAGCATACTTAGTTCGAAACTTACACTGTCCAGACCCAAATGATCATCCTAAATGGTTCTCTACCCATAACTAAGTTACAAGGCACCTAAAATAAGCATAAAACCATACAACACAACCAACCATACACAAACATACATACGATTAGCATACATATAAGTTGTAAAATGTTTTATATGCATTTTCAGCCCCAAAATACATTTAAAACAAGAAAACCGGGGATCTAGAACTCACCTAAAGCAGCCTTCAAGCAAAACCCCACCATACTTGAGGGCATAAGGAGTTCAAACACCTAAAACACACCAAAACACACAACCAAGCACAAAGAACACATAAAAATCGGTTCCAAGGTTGAAAACCCAACAAAACCAAACAAAAACACAAAGAAACACTCACCAAATGCGAAAACTCAGCTTCAACTTCCTTGAAACCGATAGAAAACTTCAGCTTCTTTCTTCTTCTTGATCTCTGTCGAAAAGCAGAAGGTTGAAAAGGTAGTAGCATGGACGGCCATGCCTTTTAAACATTAAAATAATATGGTTTTGTACTTTTTACACTTTGGCCCCCTCCACTAGTGCTCGTTTTCTTTTCCTTCTTAATACTTTGCTTTTCCTTTGTTTTTGAAAAAATTTCGGGTTTTACAAGTCCACCCCCCTTATAGAGGTTTCGTCCCCAAAACTTTTCATTTTTCAAACAGCTGTGGGTAATACTGTCTCATTTCTTCTTCAGTTTCCTACGTAGACTCGGATCCCTTCCTGTGCCTCCACTGCACACGCACCAGTGGAACCACTTTATTCCGCAGCCTCTTCTCTTTCCGGTCTATGGTTGCCACTGGTTGCTCTACGTAGTTGAGCCGCTCATATACTTCGATGTCCTCCAGTGGTACAATCATATCTTCATCAGCTAGACATTTTCTCAGATGAGACACATGGAATGTTAGATGAATTCCACTTACTCATCGAGTAGCTCCAATCGATAGGCCACCTCTCCTACTCGTGCAATAATTCGAAAAGGTCCTATGTATCTCGCGCTCAGCTTACCCCTCTTTCTAAACCGGATGATCCCCTTCCAAGGTGAGACCTTCAACATGTCTCTATCGCCCACGTTGAACTCAATCGGTCTACGCCTTTTATCGGCATACGACTTTTGTCTATCTTTTGCCCCCTTCATAAAGGCTTTGATCTTCTCTAACTTCTCTGTCGTAGCCTCGATCACCTCAATACTTCCCAACTCTTTCTGCCTGATGTCACCCCAACACACGGCTGTTCTACACCTCCTATCGTATAACATCTCATATGGTGGCATACCAATGCTGGCATGATAATTGTTGTTGTATGAGAATTCAGCTAACGATAAGTGTTCATCCCAACTTCCTCCAAAGTCGATCATGCATGCTCGGAGCATATCCTTGAGCAACTGGAACGTCCTCTCAGACTGACCATCTGTCTGGGGGTGGTAATCTGTACTATGTATAGCCTCGTGCCCATAGCGTCGTGAAATCTCTTCCAAAATTTGGATGTAAACCGAGTGTCACGGTCCGACACAATAGACACTGGTTTACCATGACGAGCTGCAATCTCCTTGATGAATAAATCCGCCAACCTCTCAGATGAATACGTCTCGCGGATCAGCAAAATGTGAGCACTCTTCGTCAGGCGGTCAACTATCACCCATATAGTATCGTACCCCTTCGACGTACGTGGTAACTTCGTAATGAAGTCCATGGTGATGTGCTCCCATTTCCACTCGGGTATATCCAAAGGTTGGATCTTCCCATATGGCTTCTGATGCTCTGCCTTTACTTGTAAGCAAGTAAGGCACTTACTCACGTACTCCGCCACATCACGCTTCATACCCGGCCACCAGAAATCTTTCTTCATATCATGATACATCTTGGTAGCACCAGGATGAATAGAGTACCGAGTCTTATGAGCTTCGTCCATGATTCGCCCCCGTAGGTCTCCATAACGAGGGATCCACATTAGCCCAAAGCGGTTTCTAACTCCGAGAGTATTTTCACCCAACTCCGTGACTCGACCTCTCATCCTTTCAGAGTTAAGGCGATCTTCTTTCAATGCTTCATCTTAGAACTCCTTGACCTGTGTCATCACATTGGAGGTCATCACCAACTGGTAAGCTTTCACTCGGACTGGCTCGGGTCTCTCCTTCGGCTAAGGGCATCTGCCACTACGTTGGCTTTGCCCGGATGATAGTGGATTTCACATTCATAATCCTTGATCAATTCTAGCCACCTCCTTTGCCTCATATTAAGGTTCTTCTGCTCAAAGAAGTATTTCAAACTCTTATGGTCTGTGAAGATAGTGCACTTCATCCCGTACAAATAGTGTCTCCAAATCTTCAGTGCAAATACCACAGCCGCTAGCTCCAAGTCATGAGTAGGGTAATTAGCCTCGGGATTTTCAACTGTCAGGACGCGTAGGCTATTACTCTTCCCTTCTGCATTAGTAGGCAACCCAATCCCGAATATGAAGCATCCGAGTAGACCACTAAGTGTTCGTTCCCTTCGGGTAACATCAAGACAGGAGCTTGAGTCAATCTCATCTTTAACTCCTCAAAAGCATCCTCTACAAACTTTACGTCCTTGCGGGTCAACTTGGTCAATGGTGAGGCTATCTTGGAAAAGTCTTGGATAAATCTTCTGTAGTAGCCCGCCAAATCCAAGAAACTACGAATCTCGAATGGCGTCTTTGGAGACTTCCATTGCATCACTGCCTCAATGTTTGCCGGGTCCACCATGATTCCTTTAAAATTTACCACGTGACCCAAAAATTGAACTTCACGCAACCAGAAAGTGCACTTAGAGAATTTAGCATACAGACTCTCTCTTCTAAGTGTCTCTAATACTTTGCGTATATGGCCGGCATGTTCTTCTTCGCTCTTCGAATAAATCAGAATATCATCAATAAACACAATCACTAATTTATCCAACATCGGTCGACACACCCGATTATCAAATCCATGAAAGCAGCTAGCGCGTTAGTTAGACCAAAGGACATAACGAGAAACTCGTAGTGTCCATAAAGCGTGCGAAAAGCTGTTTAGGGATATCCTGCTTCTTCACCTTCAATTGATGGTAGCCAGATCGGAGATCTATCCTTGAGAACCAACTAGCACCTTGGAGCTGGTCAAACAAGTCATCAATTCTAGGTAGTGGATATCGGTTCTTCACCGTCAACTTGTTTAACTCTCGGTAGTCAATGCACATCCTCATACTACCGTCCTTTTTCTTTACAAACAAGACCGAAGCACCCCAGGGTGAGATGCTCGGTCGGATGAACCCCTTGTCCAGCAACTCTTGCAGCTGGACCATTAGTTCCTTCATTTCAGATGGAGCCAATCAATACGGTGCCTTGGCAATGGGCTGAGCACCAGGTATCAAATTGATCTGAAACTCGATCTCGCGGTCTGGTGGCACACCTGGTAAATCTTCTGGGAACACGTCCGGAAAGTCACACACAACTAATACATCAGACAATTATGGTACTGACGCGTCCACATCCTTCACGTAAGCCAAGTAGGCACTACATCCACGTTTCATGCACTTCTCTGCCACCACCATCGAAATCACTTTAGGAACTATAGTCACTCGATCACCGTAGACCGTCACTGAACTTCCATCAGGCGCTGTCAGTCGGATCATCTTCTTACGACACAAAATATTTGCTTCATAGGCTGCTAACCAATCCATCCCTAGAACTACATCAAACCCACCTAAGGGCATCACAAATAATTTAGCAGAGAACCTATGGCCTTCCAATTCTATGTCATAATCCTCCATCATCTCAGAAATTCTGGTAGACTTACCAATAGCAGTTTCTACTTCGAAGGGCTCATCAATATTTCTACTACTAACAGGCAACTTAGCACAGAAAGCAGCAGAAATGAAACTCCTACTAGCACCAGAATCAAATAACACAGAGGCACAAATTTGGTTTACTAGAAACATACCTGACACGACATCGGGGTCCACTCTAGCCTCCTCCCGGGTCATCGTGAATGCTCTAGCACTTGCCCTCTGTCCTTCATTCTCCATCCTCTTCTTCGCCCCAGAACTTTCAGCCCTCAGCTTCTTGCAATCCCTGCTCAGATGGCCCTCTTCACCACAGTTATAGCACCTCATCACCCCACAATCTTTTGCCATATGACAGGGCCTCCCACACTTGAAGCAGATCTTCGACCCCCACTTACATTCTCCAGTATGCTCCCTTCCACATTTACCACACCTTTTCGCCCCCGCACCTGGTGTCATCACCCTTTAATCATCCACCCTTGCCCTCTTGTTATTTGGAGTGAAACCACCACGTCCAAACCGCTTTCCATTCCAGTTCTTGTCACTACCGCCCTTCTTACTCACCTCAACCACAGCCACCTCTCTCTTATCATACAACCTCCCTGCCAAATCCACCACCAACCTAAAGGTACTAGGTCGGGCAGCAATCATGTGCCTGCAGATATCTGTTGGCAATCCCTGAATATACCTCTTGATCTTTCTCGACATCGGCGTCACCTGATCCGGCACCAGTCTTGCCATCTCATTGAACTTGGTGGTGTATTGTTGATGGGTCATGGTTCCCGCTTCTAGCTGCAAGAACTCCCTCTCTATGTTGTCAAGCTCTCGGTGAGGACAAAATTCCTCAATCCCCATCTTCTTCAGTTCTTCCAACCTCATCTTTCAGAAAGCCCTGCTGCCCTCGGCTTGGACAATATTGTCCCACCAACATAAAGCAGAGTTTACAAATGAGTGAGTGGTGAACTTCACATTTTGTTCCTCCCTACACTCACTAATCTCCAGCACCGCCTCCATTTCTCTCACCTAGCGGTAAGCAGCAGCAGCATTACCATTGCCATCAAAAGTTGGGGGTTTGCATCGCTAGAATGCCCCGTAGCTGCACCCCTTCGCGGTTTCCCGCACTACCACCTCCTCCTCATCACTGGAGGCCGCCATCTCAATGTCTAGTTCTTCCCCTTCACCATGATCTCTCTCACCCCTCCTTCTCCCAGCAGCTTTCTTTCTCTCCTCCTCCTCCTTTTTCTCATCATCTCTCACTGCACGAATGACCTCGGTCACCACAGACGGTAGGATCGTCTGCATGACCTGTTGTACTTCCTCCACAACTGCCTCCTTCACTGAGGCTCTCAAGTTAGCACTCTCGTCACCGCCCTCCTAGTGATGAAGCTCGGGCTCAGTAGGATCCGTCTCAGTAGTCTTAGTCTTGTTCCTCGTGACACGTGGTCCAGCACCACGGCCACCCCGTGCTCCTCCTCGTGAAGCCTTCGATGATCTACCACCAGCCATCCTCTAAACACTATAAGATTCAAACTCCAACACGGTCATTCAAGTTAATAGCTCAGTTTATATCAAGTATAGTAAGTCCCTAATTACAGTGGCCAGTTGTGATTAGCGACTTACTTTACTCTTCATCCCCCGAGCATTTCCTATCCTGACTACATCAGTACTCAAATCTACTAGGGGCACATAAATCAGATAACACACGCACATAATACTGGTTTACATTTAAGAAAAGAAATACCTGATGGCACGTAGCTACTTGGGCTGGCATCCCTCCTTTCGGTCCTATTCTTAGTTTAAGTTTAGGTTTTGAAAATATTTACCCATTTCTCTTAAACTTTGGCTCTGATACCAACTTGTAAGGCCCCGTTCCCGGAAACCTCACAGTTCGTCAATCATAGCATTAATTATATAAAAACATATACATATCGTAAAACATCACAGCGGATTTAAAATTTTCAAAAGCCATTCATTGCATTAATATTTAATGTTGCCAAGTAATACAACAATGTATAATAGGAGTTACAAAAGAAACGTTTAGTTGCATTACAAAACAACAAAATTAACATGCACGAATGGATGCCAGTCTTGCCCGCCAACTAACTTTTCCAGCGTGCCATCCTCAGCAACAATTACCTGCCAACTGAAAATGCATAAAAGTCAGCGTTGCTGAGTGAGTTCTAGTTTTAAAAGCATTAAAGTACCTTGTTTATAATAAAATATCATTTTCCTTAAATTACGTCATTTACTTTCGCTCATGAGCATTCATCGTACATACATCACGGTATAACCTTATTATCTTCCATTATCACACGTATTCGTTCGTTTCGTACTTTTCATTATCTTTCACTTCTATCCAGATCCTGTCACAAAATAACTTTAAAATCAACACTAGTATTTAGAATAATCTTATAAATGGTTGGTGAAAGAACAACAAAATAAAAACAATAAATTATGTTGCAGGAATTAAAACCAAAAACATCAGTAATTAAACCATATAAATTCCATTTTAATTGATCAAAGATTGAACATCATCACAAACAATAAAACTACTACTGTTGTTTCATAGGACAACTTCTAGCATCATGTTAACCGAAAACACGACACTAATGACAAAAATGCTTCCTCCTCTATTCATGATGACATGTGATATTACCTCTCTCATCAACATCAACTTCAATTGGAGCATTCTTACTAATATCATCACGGTTCGACATGTGCACTGGAAATTTAAAGAAATTAAACAAGAACAGTTGGTTAGTGTGAGATGTTTCAATGCAAAACGTATATGATTTATACATGAATATAAAGATAACAATTTAAAAAAAAATGAATAAAATCATAACATTAAATGAAAGATATGTTCAAATCATAGGGAGAAATCTTACCTAAATGAACGAATCTAAGAAAAATTGAACTTGATTTTGAGAATCAATGTTCAAATCAAGATCTTTAGATGAATGAGTATTCGAAAAAGATGTAATGCTTCGATCTATACATGAATCAATAAACGACATATATGAAAATTGCTGATGAAGTCACGATCTCAATGAATTTTATGGAAATTGATGAAGAAATAAAAATTAGCATATAGTTAATGGAAAGCTTCAAAAGATCCCTGTAAAATATTGGAAAATCAACATCATCCTCATCCTTAATAACCCTAAAACAATCAGGATACTTATGCACCCAATGCTTCCTAAAATCATATGGCAATCCCAAATCCCTCCTAAAATGTGCAATTTTATCCAAAGGTATAATCTTTTCAACAGACATCATCAACAATCTTGTAAAATGCTCCAACGCTTTTCCCTCATTCTCCGCTATCAATCTCTCTTCTTCTTCAACCAATTCTTCACCTTGTGTCGTTAATCCGACCCATGTCGTACCCCTTTGATCCTTATACATCTCAAACAACTTGGCGATTTGCGAATGAAGTCTGATATCTTGTGGGGCTTTGGGAGATTGAGTTGTCGCCTGTGTTGATCAAGAGACCTGATGCGTATGATTTGTTGGGGCTCATGCTTTAAAAGCTCCAGTAGAAACAAGATTTTGGAGGCGATTTTGTGCTTTTCGACTGCGATTTTGAGAGCGTGAACTCGTTTCTGTTGGCTTCGATCTTGAACTCTATAACAATAAAACACTTGATGAGTTGTAAGTAGCTTGGTGAATGAATCAGAATGTTGTAATCACCATGCTTGTTTTTGGAACATCAAATAAAATTCAAGGTTGGCATCTAAACCTCATGACCCTCTAATAAGCTAAACAACAAACACCTAATGTGCATACTCACTACTCAGAATGGTCAACAGTTTACGAAACTTAAACAAAATTACCAAATTAAAATCTAAAATAAGCATTACTAACCTTAATTAAGTAGACGAAAAAGAAACTATGATGATGAATGGAAATTACAGGTTCATCGAAGATGACATAGAGTTCACCTTAAGAAGAAATGCTATCGAAATTCGATCCTAAAGCCTGAACTCTCCATCGTGATTAAGTCTTGTTAATGATGTTTCACATAATCATCGACGACCACTCTCCACCAACTATCCCTTCACATCTGCTACTTCCCTTCACATCCACGCATCTGGCCGGAATCTAGCTAAAATTGACATGCAACCAAAAACGAAACCAAATGTCACCAGAAAATACAGTACTCGCAAGAGAATCGAGAGAAAATGATGGAGATCAAATGTATATATAGGAGGGATTTTACCCTTTTCTCGTCGGTGACTTAAGATCCATCACTGTTCACCTCGT
Organism: Flaveria sonorensis; assembly: GCA_025506505.1. Lineage (NCBI taxonomy): Eukaryota > Viridiplantae > Streptophyta > Magnoliopsida > Asterales > Asteraceae > Flaveria > Flaveria sonorensis. The sequence goes on from CM046438.1 coordinate 46,874,640, forward strand.
CAAACTTGTAGAACTACCACCGATCTAACCCCCTGAGGGCATCAACAACCCTCGTACCAATATTTTTCTATAAGAGAGTGTTCAGATGTGGGTTTTGTGGCCTCTGCAACTCGCCATTAACTAAACACGTGGCTCATGCATCACTCGTTTGTACCAAATGCACTGCGAGGTGTGGAGGTCGGTGGCACTGTAGCCACCGACATAAGCGATTAATATAGAATAGAAAATATCAAATTTGTAACTTCCATAATTAAATAGATACAATAAAAAAACCAATTAATACATAATCTAAAAAGACCATAATACCCTTGCTGGCCAATAATATCAAATTTGTAACTTCATATTAAGTTGCGAGTGTATTTGATTTTCCAAGGAGCACAAGTCAAAAGGAGTGAAGACAGCGAGTCTCAGTATCTCAGACGGTCGATTGGGCGTATATTTTGTAATAATAGATTCAATAATCCTTCTTCCCCATCGAGATCGAAGCTACAGCAATGGCAACTGGTGTCACCAGGAAGATTTCAGCTGCGTCAGCTAGGTCACACACCAGAAAACCCAAATCATCTTCCTCTGCTCTTCCCAAAGGTCTGTTAATCGGTTTTCTCCACTCTTATACTCTAGTTCGATCTTCTTTTGGTGTTACATACTGCCGTCGGATGTTTATCGTCAAAACAACTGGTGTGCTTGTGTATAGAATGAGTTTTTTTTTATTTTTTATTTTTATTATTATTTGAAGGACGTGGAGCTCAGTTTGAGTTTGAATTTGATCCGAATGGATTCTAGTTATTAGAGTTTTGATTTGAGATTCAAATCGCAACTTTTAGTTTCAAAATCGTTATCTTCGCGTTAGGAATTATGCAAATCAAGAAGATGTGTTTATGAATTTCATCCGGAAAGCAGGATCCCAACGATATGAACAGTTTCATGATTGATATATTTAATTTATTAGATTCTATTTTGTGCATATTGTATAAATTTGTCATAATAAGAGAAGAAGGGAGTGTATTACTTGGCTCCGTAATCAGTCTAACGAGTCTTAATCTGGATTGGATTCAGGAGTTTAGAATTGTAACCAAGGCTAGGGTTTCATTATCTATACCATGAAGAAGATCTTGGACTGACCAGAAAACACGCATTTTAGTCCAGAGAATTGACCAGAATTATTCGATCCTTTTTCATGTTGTTAGTTTACTGCTTTAGAATATTCCCTGGAGCCTTAGGTAGCCTAAGGCGCTAGGCGCACTCAAGGTGCAAAGTGTGTGCCTTGGGCCTAGGTGCAAGGCGCTTAAATAGCGAAGACTTTTTCAAGCAAGACACACTGTTTAAATCAATCTTTTTAGTGGTTCTAGACATGTTTTAGGATGGTTTAGGGCTAGTTTAGGCCGGTTCCAGGCCATTTTGATGTTTCAGAATAGTTTTAGCTCTTCAGACCTATTCAGACCAGAATTCTGCTGGAATTTGCAGAATCTCATCAGAATCTTGCTGGAATCTGGCCTGACTTCGCCTGAGCCCTTGATGGCTGCAAGGCGGCTTGGCTTCGCCTAGCCTGGGCACCTAGGCTTGTGCCTTTGGCGCCTCTAACAATAATGCCTAAAGCCAACGTTAAATGCCAATGGTTTGACTTAATTGGTCAATGATGTCATCTTTGAGACCCACAATTGATGAAGATATTGTATGGTAAAGAATGGAAATGACAATTTAAGTAGACAAAGGGTAGTGCTCTGTTTGAGGTAAATATATGAGTTATATAGTCATGTTTAAATGTAGTATGACTATTTAAAGTTCTAGTTACCAAGTAAAGATTTCTACGTGTTTGTTTATGATGCCAAGGATAATTAAATTTGGAATTAGAGAAATTTATTATTTATAAACTGTACTATGTGAACTCATAATGCAACTTCGAACTTAAATAATATGCTTTTAACACTGCTGGGGTGATTTAGAAACTTCGTCTACCTTCTTATACATGCTTTCAGAAATCTTTTGTTACTAAGCTTGACTTCGTTTGCCTTATTTTGTTGGAAACTTGTCAGGGATTTTCAAGAAATTGTTGCTTGTCTTCCTTTCGGGGGTTCTTGCATGGGCCTATCAAGCAACACGTCCACCACCACCAAAGACATGTGGATCTCCAGATGGTCCACCTGTTACAGCACCCAGGATTAAGCTTCGTGATGGCAGGCATTTGTCCTATTTAGAATACGGTGTTCCAAAAGAGACAGCCAAGTATAAAATAATCTTTGTTCATGGTTTTGACAATTGCAAACATCATAATCTTATTGCCACTGCAGCCTCTCCGGTATTGATCTTTCATTCTTCACATGTCCTTTGGGTGTTTTGTTTCACTAAACTACTTTAGTTAAATATACAAACTTCTTTTGAGATGTTTACACACTAAGGGAATGTTTGGATGTATGTGATGGTGTTTATGTAACATTGAGTAATCAAAAACAGAAAATTAGGCTTAGTGGAACAGTCTTAAGAAAATAGTAGATGGATATACTTCTTATTTTCGAAGTTGTAATAGTTGGATGATTATGTTTTCGAGTGTTTGCAAATTCTTTTAGTTACAGTCTTACAGATACTAAATGATAAATTTGACCAAAGCTAACATCCTTGTGAACAAAGTTGAGAATTTGTGAAATGGAAAATCAAAGCCTCTGAAGCTAAGTTGAACCGTTGAAACAAAAATATGTTAAGTGCCAGCATTTTTCTGCAATCATAAGCAAAACAATTTTTTTCTTTTAATATTCTGGAGCTTATAAAGGAAACATCTTTTACACTTATAAAAGTAAGAAAAAACTTTCTAATTTGTACACAGTTTTCTAATCTGTGAAGAAAAACATTTTTGAAAGTCACATCTTTGTGTAATGTTTCTTGTTTTGACTCTGTAGTTACTTTGGTTGACCTTTACAGGCTCTTATCGAAGAGTTAAAGGTGTACACTGTTTCATTTGACCGACCTGGTTATGGAGAGAGTGATCCGGATCCTAACCGAACTCTGAAGAGTTTAGCTTTGGATATCGAGGAGCTCGCTGATCAACTAGGACTTGGATCTAAATTTTATATAGTTGGAATGTCTATGGGTGGAGAATTGGTTTGGCCTAGCCTCAAGTACATCCCTCACAGGTGTTGGTCGAATTCTGATAGCCTTTTAAGCATTATTGTAATGGTGGAAAGATGGATCAGAATGGGTTCAGTTAACATGGGTTTATAAACTAATATGAGACGAAGCGCCACACATCAGACACTTTCTAATCGTTTTTAGAAACTTTATGAATAATTAATGCTTTAATTAAAATAATTAAATCTGTATATTTGGAAAAATAATTGTTACAACGATTTTATAAATCTTCAAACGAAACAAGGTAGGAGGACCCATTGAGTTAAAAACAGAACAAAAATCTACCGATTTCTAAGTAAATGGGTAAAGAATGCCATCTCTAGAGTTTATTGGTAGTTGTTTTTTATTTCTTTGGAGTGATGTGTATTTATTGTGTTAATGCTGTATTTGTTGTGATTTAAATAGATTAGCAGGAGTAACTCTCATTGCTCCAGTAGTTAATCACTGGTGGCCTAACTTCCCTTCAAACATATCTAAGGAAGTATATTCCCAGATGTTCAAGCCGGACCAATGGTCCCTTCGTGTCGCTCACCACCTACCATGGCTAACCTATTGGTGGAATACTCAAAAATGGTTCCCTAGTTCTTCTGTTGCTTCTAAATCCCTTGCTATGTTTTCTCCACCAGACTTGGAACTTCTCTCAAAGCTTAAGGATCTATCAGAAGCACAAAAGGTACCTTGTGTGTAGCGTCTAGAATGTTAGTCGTGTCAAGTTAGCACGTTGTATTGTTAAACCCAAACCCTCATAAAATGTGTAACCTTAACACGGCCTGCTTAACCCATTTTTCTAAACGATTTGGATGGTTGTAATAAATGGGTTGGCAAGTCAACATATTTAGTTAAGTGGGACGGGTCACCTTGTTTAATCAAACGTGTTTAACAAGTCAACCAAAAAAACTCCGTTTTAATAAATGGTTAGATGTTACAACCCAAAATGTGATTCTATTCATGTTGTGTTTGTGCTACTGGCATCTAGTTCATTAAAAAAGCTCGTGTGATTTAATATTATGGTGTTCAACCTGTTTACTGTATTTTACTCTTTTATTATATGTTACAGACACAGCCAAGACAACAAGGAGAATACGAGTCTCTCCACCGTGATTTAATAATTGCATTCGGCAAATGGGAGTTTGATCCAATGGAACTCGAGAACCCGTTTCCACATAATGAAGGATCAGTTCATGTATGGCAAGGTGATGATGATCAGTTTACCCCTGTGACACTGCAACGCTATATCGCGCAACGCCTCCCATGGATCAAATACCATGAGCTCACACATGCTGGCCACCTCTTTGCTTTTGCTGATGGGATGACTGACACTATCCTCAAAACGCTACTGAATGTACAAGATTAGCTTTCACTTTCCTTGCTAGGCAAGTCTTGAGACATGTTCTACGTTAGTCACTCAACAATCATATTTTTGTTTTTAAATTTGATTTTCTTTTTTTTTTTTTTGTCTTTAATTGTTCTTACTGTTAGACCTGAATACCTTTGGTGTTTCTCACCATTTAGTTTAAATATTTTTAAGAGTGAATTACTATTTTCATCACTATGGTTTATATAAAATAACCATTTTCATCCAAATGATTAAAATTACCCATTTTAGTCATATTGTTTCTTTTAAGTAACATTTTACATTCATTCAGTTAGCTCATCCATAGAATCTGTTAAAACCAACCCATGTGCCCCTCACATGAGGGGCGTTTTAGTCAATTTTGATTGGGAGTAAAAAATTAGTTCTCTACCAAATGCAACCAAACACATGTAGTCGAATTTATGAAGTCAAACTAAGTGTGGTTTTTGACCAAATGTAGTCAAAATAAAGTGGATAAACATCAACATAAACCATTCCGTACGTAATGTTCAAAACTTGGAAATGAAAAAATGTCTATTACAACCATAACCAGTGTTCATAAACATCAAAAAATGCCAAATATTCAAGACTTTGAAATACAAAAATGTAAAAATATACCACAACAAATATTCATAAACATCAACATAGAGCAAATGATATCAAATGTTAAAAACTTGGAAATACAAAAATGTAAAGACAACCATGACCACTGTTCATAAACATCAACAAAGAGCAAAAGATATCAGAAGATGACGCTAACATTATTAGATAATATAAAGTTGCATGAATAAAACCCACACTTGAATTGAGTAAAAACCAACAATAAAAACCAAAACTTAAGTGAATTAAAATTGAATAAAGTTGCAGGTTAGCAACATTATTTAAAATCACTCACATTGAACACTAAACATAGAGATGCAAATTATACAACAATAAAAAAAAATCATGTTCACCATAGCAATTCGTGTGGATTAAAATAATATATTAAGTGCATATCATTGAAAACATTACTTAAGTGGATTATAATTAAATACTTAATTTCAATCTACACCTCAGGTGCAACAATCCATATGAATAATGATTTTGCCAACATGCTCACGGAAGAAAAAATAAGAAATAGTGGTGATTTGAGAAGAAGACATACCTGCATACGAGAGGAAAAGAAGCTTGAAAATTCGACTTGGAGCAGACGATGGTAAGGGCTGGAGGCAAAAAGGGTTTTTTTTTACTCTCAAATAAATTGACTAAACACACACATTCAAGATATATACATATACATACAATAATAAAGTCTTGCATATTTTTTTTTTTTAAATCATTACTAACAAGTTCATTTTAAGATTCTCAGAGAAACTTAAAAGAGTTCTATGATATCCTCAATAAGAATAAAAGGTTTAAATGGGAAGAAAAATATGAAGAAGTATTCCAAGCGTTAAAGAAATACCTATCATTGGCACCCTTGTTGTTGAAACTAGAAAATGATAAGCTATTATCCAATATCTGGCAGTATCTGAAAAAGTTGTAAGTGCCGTGTTGGTCAAGGATCATGATGGGCAACAATATCCTGTCTGCTATGTAAGTAAAAGTCTATTAGACGCAGAAAGCAGGTATTCTCATCTCGAAAAAATGATTTTAGTATTAGTTATGGCATCCACTAAACTTACATTATTTTAAAACACATCCTATTCATATTAAGATTAACTATCCTATAAAGTGTGTTTTGAAAAAAATCAAAGATGTCAGGTGAGATGATCAAATGGTCTATGAAGCTCAGTGTATATAATCTTATATATAAACCTTAGACAATGATCAAATCCCAAGCATAGGCAGACTTTGTGGCTGATTTCAGTAATAATATTCAACATGAGGCAAATATGCGGGTCTAACAACTTGAAGAAACAAAAGAAAAATGGTCACTATTCACAAATGGTGAATTTAATGTAAAAGGTGCAGGATTAGGTATCATACTGAAATCGTTAAGGGGGACATAATACCCCAATCAATTAGTTGTGTATTCCAAGCAACCATTTTAATGGCTCGTATGTAGTAAAAAGTAAAAAATTGACACAATACTTATAGATAGTTAAGGAGAAATAAGTATTACATATAAAGAATCTTGAATATCAAGATCCTAACAAGGCAGAGGATCATGGGTCTTGCCCATCAAAAGATACCTATAGAATGGCAAAATCCCAAAAGATGAAAAAAAATCACAGAGCTTTCCGCATGAAGGTATCACTCTTTTTATTTTACATGAAAACTTATATCGAAAATTAGTGGCAGGTCCAAACTTGAAATGTTTGGAGGATCTTGAAACTCAAGAAGTTCTAAAGGATATACATGAAGGAGACTGTGGCAACCTACTATGGGCAGAACTCTCTTTTCTAAAGTATTGAGGACATTATACTATTGGTTGACAATGAGAAAGGATGCTATGAATTATGCCAAGAAATGTGATTGAGAAAGGATGCTATGAATTATGCCAAGAAATATGATGTTTGTCAAAGACACAACAATGTACCTCATAAACTGACAATATCTATGCATCCAATCATTTCTCCTTAGACATTAATGAAGTAGGGAATGGACATAGTGGATAAACTACCTCAAGCACCAGAAGGAAAGGTACTCATATTAGCAATGACCGACTAATCTTCCAAATGGATTGAATCTAAATCTTTCGCTTAAGTGAGAGACATAGAAGTATATCGATCCTACTATCTCGAACTATACTCGAACTTCGTGCGTTCTGGTGGGGTGCATAAAGCCATCAACTTAGAAAGGTGTAAACTTTTATAACTTGGAAGATTTTTGTAATACCGTAAATTTGGTAAGATGACAGGTCTTAATCCATGGGAATATGATCTGCAAAACATTAATCCTTACTGATGGTGGATGTTAACTTAGCTAAAAACCCCTCTAGTGCTTAAGTTAGTAATTTGATAGAGTAAAAGAAATAATACAAATTAAAATAAGAAAGGATACGAAACATACCAGCTTGGAGTGAATTTTGAATTTTGACTTACATGAAATATGCTTTGAGATGAATTGCATTTTAGGATCTTAGGAGGATTTCTCCTTCCAAAGTGGCCAGCCATATGCACCTTTGTTGGCCTCAAAGTCTATTAGGTATGGCCTTTTCTATTAAGTGCCAACTTCTTTTCATTAGGGTTAATGGTATTCTGGAAGGTCTTTTAAATACAATGTCACCTACCTACAATTTTATGGTTCTCAGATTTTGTTGTAGGATCTAGTTATTCTTTGTTAATATGCTGCAATCCGGATCTTAAGAAGATTTTGATTTCATTGATAATATCGAGATCCTAAGTATGAGCTTCATTATATGTTTCAGGAGTTTGGAGGCTGGATCTTGTAGTAAGGATAACCAGCTCTATAAGGAAATCTGCTTCTATGCCAAACACCAAGGAAAACGAGATTTCCGTGTTGCATTCTTCACAATCATCCACTTTACTTAGAGAATTAAATTAAAAGTAATTCCTCTACTCATCTTCCTTTCTTGGAAACCAACCTCTTTTTAAGGTTGTTTACGATGATCTTGTTACTAGATTCTACCTATCTATTAGCCTGAAGGTGGATAGGAGTGGAGGTTATCATTTTTATTCCCCAAGTAGCACAAAAGCTAGTTGTTCTCTTGCTAATGAATTGAGATCCATTATCATACACTCTGACGAGATACTGAATCTCATCAGGATATTACGTTTTATAAATGATACCACTTCCTTGTCTCTTGCGTGAGCAAAGGCTTCACCTTCAATTAATTTGAAAAAATATTCAGTTATTGCTTGCATGAACACTTTTCCACTTGGTGCCTTAGGAAGTTTGCCTATTATATCCATTCCCCACTTCATGAATGGCTAAGGAGAAATGATACATAGGGTCTGCCAGTTGATGAGGTACATTGTTGTGTCTTTGACAAGCGTCACATCTTTGTGCGTAATTCATAGCATCCTTCCTCATAGTCGACCAATAGTATGCTAGCCTCGTACCATGGAGAAGAGAGCTCTGCCCCTAGTATGGTTACCACAGTCTTCTTCATGTATACTTTAGAACTTCATGGGTTTTAAGACCTCCAAACATTCTAAATATGAACCTGCCATTGATTTTTTATATAAGTTTCCATGTAAGATAATAAAGTGTGATACCTTCATAAGTAAAGCTCTGTGATTCTTTTTTTTCTTCGGGAATTTGCCATACTACAAGTATCTATTGATGGACAAGATCCATGATCTTCTTCCTTGTTTAGGATCCTAATTTTTGAGATTCTCTATGTCTAGTACTTCTTTCTTGTTTTACTCCTATAGATCAATCGTTGGACTCATGATGTGTATTATTGGTATTTTACTATTAATGGTATCTCGAATCCGATCCGAGATATGCTAAGGCATCAACCTCAGCATTATCTTCTCTAGGAACATATTTAATATTGAGAAACAGTAATAAGTTATTCTAGAAAATTCTTCCTTATTCTCATCATCCTTCATTACATTAGCTCTATGGTTATCATTCTTCTAATAAGGTTTAGGTCGGTAGGTTTTGTAGGATGAGGATTCTGATTTCGGTTACAATAATCATATTGGACGGTGTGTCCACTCTTTTTCTGATCATCTTATCCTATTCAAGCCTTATGAATCTCAAAGGTTGAATATTGACTTCATCCAAATTCCTACATAGGATCATCCAAATTCAACCATATTTTAAAAGCTTGAATCGTTGTGGCGACGTTAAGATTCGGGATATCCAAGGATTCCCGACCGAACCTGCTTACATAATTCCTAAGTGACTCATCAGTATTTTGTATTATCCTGCATAAATTATGACTTTCAATTCTTCTACTACTGTGAGAATTGGTTATTAAATAAGTTGACTAAATGAGAAAATGAAGTAATAGAGTAAGGAGGGACACTTAGTAGCCAATTTAATACATATCCTATGATGGTCGATCAAGAGCCTTTACATAAGCAGGCTTCTTTCAGCTGTATAAAAATAGGGATATTTCCATCCTTTTCCTGTATTATGCAACATGCTCTTTAGGATCCGTAGTTTCACCATACAGCTTCATGCTAGGTGTCTGAAAACATTTAAGGATCTCCTCATCACATATGAGACGAGAAAATCTTTAGATCTTGGGACTTGATAGAGATACTTCAGGTATCGGTTGTACCACACCAAGCACACTTTAAATCATATCATTCAGTTTCTTTAAACCTTTTGCCATAATTGTACTGATTCTTGCATCCTGCGTAGATCCAACATTATTAGTGTTCATCAATTGATTATTGAAAATGTTATCTTTATCAGGATTCTATGATGATGATCCTGGAGTCATGCCAAGATCCCTTGTAGTAGTACTTCTAGCAGCATCAGTCGGATCAATCATCCCGGTTCAAGTTTGCATAGGAATAAAATATCCCAGGTAGTATTTTGGTGATCGTATAACATCAAATTTTAGATCCTAGGTTGCAGCGGAGTAGTCCTAGTTTCACCAGCTTTTGCTTCTTTGATTTTATCTTTCCTACCTCTTTCTTCAGCATTTGTTCCGCTGTTATTTCATTTGAGATAACGTGGCAATGATATTATCATTTGAGATAAGGACATGAGTAAACATCTTGGATCCCGAAGCGAAATAAGCAACATGAGTTGTTTTCTTGGCTGGGTTATCATTTTTCTTTTGAGAAGATGGAAGTGGAGGAATAGAATGACTCAACCAGGAGCTCAAAGAAAAGGAAAGCTTCAATTGAGATGAAATATTTAAAAACAGCTTTGATAAGTAGTGATGAATCGTGAACTTTAGCAAAAAATTAAGAATAAAAAGCATCACTGCCCCATGGTGGGTGCCAATTTGTTTTAAGTAAAGTAATGTGCTTGTATGATTTGTGTGACGAATATGATAATATAAATAAAGAAATGGCATAGTTGACTACAAGAAAAGTCCTTGATCCCTGTAGATCTCCTGTTCTTTTTATTGGTTGCAATAAAAGATACAACTTAAGAGCTATAGCTACTAATATTAAGTGTTACAGTGAGTTGTGAGAGTGAATTTTGTGCTCTATTCGATCACTATGCCTCTTTATATATAACATAAAAGCTAACTAGCTACCCAATAACCTTGGGGATTACTCGGTTTTCATATTTGACCGTTGGTGATATGCTACCACACATCTTCAACAACTAGACTCCAATTATTTGGGGTTAACCGAGTACAAGTGAGTCACATACGAGAACAAGCTAGTTAAAGCCAAAAGAAACAATCGGTCGGTTAGTAACAACATAATTTAGAATACTAAACTTACCAAGTATCTAAGATACCGGACCATAAATTTCACCCGTAACATTTATGAAAACACCCAGTTTCACTTGCAAATAATCTAGAATTTTACCATTCATATTTCATCTGTTTATTAGAATATTAAATGTATACATACAAGAAAGGCACTCAATGTCATGTTTACAAGTCAAACCGCTAAGAATAAATAAATCAAGCAATAAGGTAAATCATAATTATGTTTATTCCTTAATTAGTAATTTAGTGTGTAATTATATTGTGGAGTAACTTACACGGATGGTTTTTATGGTTTGTGGCAAATTATGGATTGTGGTTTTTGTAATACATATTTGGTCCCTAAATGCACCGTTTGCTTTTAAAAATGGTCCATCGGTATGTTAATGGTTTATTAGTGCCATTAGAGTTATGTAAAATTACTATTTTACCATTTTAAAAATTATGCTTTGAACCCTTGAATTTGTATTTAAACTAAAAACATATAAAAAACCAAACTTGAACATGAAATCAAGCATCCTCTTCGATTCAAAATTAGTACAATTTTAAATGGCACTGATTTCCAAACTATTATTGAATATTCATAAGGGAAATTGATTCTATGTCAACTTCATATTCTAGAATTTATCATAAAAAGTTATCACATGTGAGAAACATATTAACCTCATATTCAACATTTTTAAACATTGAAGTCGTCCATAAAACATCTTCCTCATGATTCACAACAGAGGAGTGTAAGAGAATCAGAGAAAGAGGACAATAGAGAACATATCCTACAATAATCTTTTGAATTCGGATTGTTACTAGCTTAAATCAAATTTCAAAGAACAACCACATTTTAATAATAACATTTACCAAGTAAACATCTACACTGCTCTATTTTGATTGTCCCATTTGTCCTTTTGTGCTAACCCTTTTTTTTTCTTTCTTCCTTTTTTTCTTTTATATTTATATTTTTCTTTTGTTTTTTACTGATTTGGTAGTCATATGCAGGAAAAGTGTACACCTCTTACCTTTGGATTCACCTTCTCATACGTTAACCTCTCATTCATCCTCCACCCCAATAACAAAATGTTTACTTTTTTTATTTGTTTGAGTTTTTTTTAAATTTTTGTTTAAACTAATTAGAGTAAATAATGTTTGTTGCTATACATACCCTCCTCTGATATATTTTTATTTGTTATACTTCATTTCTTAAATTTTGAGATAAATATAATTTAACCTTTTTGTTTTCTTTTTTGTCTTTTTATGTCTTTTATCATGATTTTTTTAATCATATTAGTTTGTTCTTTCTAGTATCTAAATGTTCAAAATTTTAAATTTATTCGAACTCTCAAGATAACTTACAATATTTTTCTACAATAATTACAACCTTATTAATATATTATTATATTATTTTTTACAAAAAGTGTATCTTAAAAGTTAATTTGATATGAACTTTAGTATAATAAAATAATTAAGCTCTGGCATAATACTTTATATTTATCTAAACTCAATAATATAATAACAAAAAGAGATTATGCTTCAATATAATATTTTATTTTTACATTCTTATTTTTATCAACGTTTCATTTTGTAATTTTTGATACGCTGGTTTTTTATATGAACATCCAGGTATAGTCAATGCATTTGCTCTAACGTTGTTTTACGTAAAGATTTTAGTTGCATGCCGCAGTGCACAAAGCCTTGATGCTAGTTGAATTCATTATTTATATATGTATTGTTTGTAGAGTCATATACTGATTTAGATTAGTATTGTTTTCTTTAATTATTTTTTATTTATTTTGTAAACGAACATCTATTTAAATTTAAATATCAAACATAATTAGGTATAAGAACCAGAAGATTGTTTTATCAAATATATAATTATTGCATATAGTATTATTTTATAACCTGAAAAAAAACTTTTTAAAAACAAATCAAAATTTTGTATGGATTAAATATAACAAATTATTAAATTAATTTTTAAGAAGTAGGGTGTGAGAAATAAAGAATGGAGGTATGTATACCCTCTCCCGTAAATAATTTTCCAACTTAAACTGTAAATTTTATTTTAATATTATTTAATTATAAAATCTAACCAACGACACATCTATAACCTCTAATAAAGTAATGTTTTTTTTACCACTTGTCATTCTCTTATCTTATTTTTTTACCACTTGTCATTCTTCTAGACATGCACATATCAATTTTCCCTCCAAAAAGGTATTATAGTAATTTAAATATCAAACAAATTTCTCTCTCAAATAAAAATGAATTATATTAATTGTTATATTTCTCTCTCTTATTAAAATCAAACTATCTTTTTTAAAAATAGATTTTATTAAGAAAATTGGAAATCACATCTCTTAATTAAAATCAAAATAATAAAAAACTTAAATTTTATATAATATGAAATTTTCTAACATACTAAACTTTTTTTTAAACAAAATATTTTAAATCATTTTGTTTTTAAAAAAAGTTATAAACAGGTGAATTTTTTTAAAAAGCTGTCTTATTGAAACAACAAGAATCATTACAAACTAGTATTTTTAAGAAACAAGACTTTTATAAAAAAATATTTAAAAAAAAACTTAAAACGAATGTTTAAATATGAAACTTTTTAGATAAGAGAGTTAAAATTAGTATAATTGTTTTATTTCTTGAACTATTACGTATATATAACTATAATTATATTTTATATTAAAATATTATACTGTAACTATTCGTGTTTATTACTAAGTATAATCCGTTTAATTAATGGTTTTAACATATCCATCTATCTATAAAAAAAAACTAAAGTAAACATGACACAATTGTAAGACTCATTATTCTTATTTTCTCATTTCTCTATGTTGTTAATAATAATACTGAATATTAATAATATTACTCGTACCATATTCAAATTAAAAATATATAATTTAATAAATTAAAAACCTGTTTTTTATTAAAAAAACACTTTTTAAAAACAAAAATTTTATAAAATACAGAATACAACAAACTTTTTTTTTATCATTTTTTTTAAAACAAAATATTTAAAAATCGCAATTTTTTTAAAACAAAAGTTTAAAAAAATACATAATTGTTTATTTACTTAAAATAGTTATTTGTACGTAATTATAAACATATTTTATCTTCAATCATGATCTTATAATGCATAGTTTTTTAGTATTAATTATTTAATATTTTATTTATTCAATCCGTGTAATACATGGGACTAACCTAGTGTTTTAATATTTAAAATGAAGACCTTCAATTACATACGATAATGTATTTGAACCTGGAGCACGCGCGGAGCTTATATGCTAGTTTATAGCATTTAGGTATTAAATTTGTAGGAGTTTATTTTTAGTCTATATCTTCTCCTTATTTCTTGGTCTATCAATTATTTAGTTTCTTATTTGAGTTGATTGTATAGACTCTATTTATGCTTCTTGTTTCCTTGTAATCGATGAACTGAAAAGAATAATAAAAGGAGCAGAGCTCTTGAATTCTCTACAACCATCAACTTCAAGATGGTATCAGAGCGGTTCTAAGCTCACGATTCTGATCCCTTGTTGTTGATCTGAAACATGGTTGGAGGAGAAGAACCCAAGCCACCCGAAGGAGGTGTTAGTAATGTCATTGATTCATCATCGCCATACAATCTCCACCCTTCGGATTTTCCTAAGCAAGTACACGTCAATGAAATCCTTACCGATGGCAATTATATGGACCGGGCATAAGAGATGACTAATTTTCTCTTTGCCAAGAACAAAATAGACCTCGTTGATGGCAAGATTAAAAGCAGGAGATCACGTCCTCTGAATACAAACCATGGATGCGATGCGATGCGATGATTAAAGGGTGGCTCACCACGGCCATGGAGAAGAACATACGTCATAGTGTAAAATATGCCACCACAACCTCGGAGATGTGGTCGGACCTACAAGAAAGGTTTGGAAAAGAGAGCACCCCAAGAGCTTATGAATTAAAGCAAAAGATTGCCACCACCAGCCAAGATGGAGCCAGCGTTTCCACATACTACACCCGGCTCAAGGCTTTGTGGGATGAATCGCAATCAATCCGAACCTTCCCACGATGCTCCTGTAACAAATGCTCCTATGAGCTAGGTAAGAAGATTGTGGAACACCTTGAAAAGGAATGGCTTTACGAGTTTCTCATGGGTCTGGATAATGATTTCAATGTTATCAAAACCCAAATCCTAGCAACAAAGCCTATTCCTGCCTTGGGAACTGCTTATCATATGGTTGTAGAAGACGAGAGAAAAACAATGATATCGAGTGAGAACCGAGCCACGCACGAATCATTGTTTTGTGGAAGGTCCGGTCATAAACGAGAAGGTTGTTTTAAGTTGGTAGGTTATCCGGACTGGTAGCCCAGAAAGAAAGGTGATTAAGCAAAACCAAAGGCGGCATGCGTTGACACTGCAGCTAGCCTAATACTAGGGTTAAGTGACGAGCAATATAAATCCTTTGTGAAGCTCTTCTCTAGCTCTGAATCCAATAATGATAAAACAAAAGCCAAGGCTAACATGGCAGGTAATAGGGATGATGTATGGGTTGTTGACTCAGGTTGCACTGAGTACATCACTTATCAACCTAATCTACTTGTAAATAAGAAAAGAACTGTTAATGATACGCCGATTGTCATTCCAAATGGCAATGTTATTCCCGTGCGGGGAAGAGGTGAACTTTCGCTTCCAGGGGGAGCGAAATTAAATGAAGTTCTTTATGTCCTAAATTTTAAATACAATCTTCTTTTGGTTAGCCGGTTATGCAAAGACCTACAATGCGCGGTAACCTTTTTTGCTGATTTCTTTGTCATGCAGAGGTTACGAACGAGGAGCTTGACTGGATCGGGTAAATGCCAAGGGGGGTTGTACCTTATGGACATGCTCAAGGATGGTAGAAAAGCTATGGTGATTACAACAGACACATGGCACAATAGATTAGGGCATGCATCAAGGGAGAAACTTTCAAATATTGATTTCCTTAAGAGTAATTTTATCAATTCTAGTAATGTTTTTTGTGATTCTTGTGCTAAGGCCAAACATGCACGAATACCTTTTCCCATTAGTTCTATTAAAACAACTGAATGCTTTGAGCTTATACACTATGATATTTGGGGAGGGTATTGAATTCCATTATACACACTTGCCTATTTTTTCCTCACCATTGTTGATGATTACAGCAAGTCTGTATGGGTTTTTCTCATAAAACACAAAAGCGATGCTAGTGAATGCTTAAAAAATTTTCACAAGTTTGTTGAAGTACAATTTGCAAAACAAATTAAAAGAGTTAGATTGATAGTGGTGAAGAATTCATGTCTAATTCTATGGTTGATTTTTATGATAAAAAAGGAACTTTGTTAGAGATCACTTGTTCTCATACCCCTCACCAAAATATGGTCGTTAAAAGAAAACACAGGCACTTACTTGAGACAGCACGAGCCTTACGATTTGAAGCAAATACTCCAAAAAGATTTTGGGGGGAATGTATTTTATCCGCTGCGTATATAATAAATTGCCTTCCTTCAAAGGTGATTAAAAACAAAACCCCTTATGAGTTAGTTTGGAATGAAAAGCCTAAGTATGAACACTTAAGAATTTTTGGATGTCCAGCTTACTTCAAAAACAACAATACAAGAGGGGATAGATTTGAAGAAAAGGGAAGACCTGGGTTTTTTTTTATACCCACAAGGAACAAAAGGGTACAAAATTTATGACATCGAAAGTAAAAAAAATCATTGTGAGCAGGGACATGTCTTTCTTTGAAAGTGTTTTTCCTTTTAAAAACATCACACAAAGTTCTTATGATAATGATGATAGGACGACAAGACTTTATAATGGGTTAACACATGATGCTTTGGATCAATCACACTTGGTAGAAGATATTTTAGATAATACAAGAGTTGCAACCCAACAAGAAGATAATAATTTGATTGAAAACAATACTAGCACCCATTTTGATTTAGGTCCAGAAAACCATAATGAGCTCATAAATGATCAAAGTGAACCAGATCCAAAAAGTAAAAGAACAAGGTCCCAGCCGGCTCATTTCAACCACTATGTCGTAAAGCTCCCCCCCTCGGTCGATAATTCTCAACCCGACTCTAATCAAGCAAACTCGACGGTACACCCTATTTCAAATTTTGTTTCATATGACAAATTTTCTAACTCTCACAAAGCTTTCTTAATGGCCATCAATTCAAATGGTGAGCCGAGTTGTTTTGAACAAGCTTTGCAGGATGAGAAACGGAAAGAGGCCATGCAACAAGAGATAAAAGCCCTCGAAAAGAACGGGACGTGGAAATTAGAAATATTGTCGGAGGGCAAGCGAGCTATAGACTCAAAGTGGATCTATAAGACAAAGTATAAATCTAATGGGGAAGTCGAAAGATACAAAGCCAGGGTAGTCGCTAAGGGTTTCACACAAATAGAAGGAGTAGATTATCATAAGACCTTCACTCCGGTAGCTACATTTGTTACTGTTCGAACTTTGTTGACCGTTGTAACAAAAAAGGATTGGATTATCCACCAATTAGACATCAACAATGCGTTTTTACATGGAGACCTGGACGAGGAAGTGTACTTGAAAATCCCTCAAGGTTTATCAAAAGAGGGTGTGGTCGTCTTCGAAAATCTCTTTACGGGCTTAAGCAATCATCAAGAAATTGGTATCATAAATTTACCAAGTTTCTGTTTTCTTTAAACTTCAAACAATCAAAGGCCGATCACTCCCTATTCATGTATCAGAGAGAAGGAGTATATGTCAATATTCTTATTTATGTAGATGATGTCATCATTGTAGGAAATAATGTCGTGAAAATTGAAGAAACAAAGAAACATCTTGATGAGGAATTTAGCATCAAGAATCTTGGTCCATTGAAATATTTTCTTGGCATTGAGGTTGCTAAAACCCTTGACGAATTGGTTTTGAGTCAACGAAAATAAACTTTGGATATTTTGAAGGATAGTGGAATGTTGGGGTGTCGACCAAGTGCGTTCCATTTTGAGCAAGGAATGAAACTTGACAAAGGGGAGGAAGAAGCTCGAGTAGATGCAACTAAATAGCGGAGGCTAGTGGGAAGACTATTGTATCTGCAAGTGACACAACCCGACATTACATATGCGGTTAACATTCTAAGAAAATTTGTAGCTGATCCACGTCGAAATCACTTCGAAGCCGCAAATCGGGTTTTGAGATATTTGAAAGGGACGCCAGGACAAGGTATTCTTCTTCCACGTTAGGGTCCACCGGTTCTAACCACATATTGCGACTCCGATTGGCTTGGATGCCCATTTACAAGACGATCCCGAACAGGATATTTACTTCTTATAGGTGGCAGTCCTGTTTCTTGGAAAACCAAGAAACAATCAGTTGTGTCTTGTTTATCAGCAGAGGCAGAGTATAGGGTAATGGCCTCCATTGTTAGCGAGGTTCTTTGGGTGCGATGGCTACTCAAGGACCTATAAGTTAACATTACGACTCCCACACCCTTATTCTGTGATAATCAAGCAGCCCGTCATATTGCAAACAATCCAGTCTATCATGAGCGAACAAAGCATGTTGAGATGGATTGTTTTTTTTTGTTGGGAACGGTCTGCCCAAGACACATATTGAATTGATGTGGCTAGTACGTTATGATCCAAGTCTGGTCATACCTAATAACAAGCTAGACAAACACCTATAATATTTATTTTATGATATGATCATGTAAATAAATATTGATACTTGAAGTATTTAGAAATTAGGTTTCTAAATATTTGCACTAGTGTTATGAATAAATTATATGGATAATTTATTCTAAAGAGAGAGTACTTTGTATTGTTATTCAAATGGTTGAACAAACAATACAAGTGTTTTGTCATTGGATGGCTATTAAGAGTATATTGAAATACCTTAGGAGGACTAAGGATATGTTTCTAATATACGGATATGGTGAAGAGGAACTTGTTGTAAAGGGTTACACGGATGCGAGTTTCCAAACTGATCGAGATGATTCTCGATCATAATCGGGGTATGTCTTCATTATGAATGGAGGGGCAGTGTCCTGGAAGAGTTCAAACCAGGATGTGATAGCATTGTCCACTACAGAATCAGAATACATCGCCGCTTCATTGGCAGCACAGGAATCTGCATGGTTGAAGAAATTCATTGTTGATCTAGGGGTTATCTCTACCATTCAAGATCCCCTAGAGATCTTTTGTGACGAGGGTGAAATTGCTCAAATCAAGGAACCCCGTGCACATCAAAAGACAAGGCACATTGAGCGGAGATTCAACTACATAAGGGATAAAGTTGAAAAAGGAAAGATATGTGTTCGCAAAGTTCACACCGATCAAAATACTGCGGATCCACTCACGAAGCTCCTTAAAAGGCCAAAGCATGAGAGTCATACTTGTGCCTTAGGACTTCGATATTCTAGTGATTGGATTTGATCTATTTAGTATTTAAATATCGAAACAATTATTATTTTGACTCATATATATATATATGATTATGATACTATGAGTTATGTTCCATTTTAACATGTTTAAATCCATGAATATATTTATTATTCTAAATGTCCGTAGTCGGTCATATTTGTGGGAACAAATATGAAGTAAGACTATTATGAACTTGGATTGATGGATATTCATAAGGTATAAATATAAAGCAAGAGGTTGCTACCAAAGTTCATAAATATTTGTGGGATACAAATATTGGACAGACCCGTTCTCAAATTTTACTGCATTGAATTATGTAATTGATCATAAGTAAATTTCAGTAAAGGCGAATATCGTTGTATCCTCCGACCTAAGATACATATTGGGTTTCGATATTCACCAAATATTATACTTTGATCTAGTTCTTCGCTGTTTAGAAATAATAGACAGTACATGAGGCTAGTTTCAGGTGTGATACAAGGTGATTGTGAGAAACGTATATAGTCAAGATGGAATTTGTTCCTATTATTCGTTGAGAGTATGATGTCTAAGGCCTGATCAAGTTAAATCAACAGAGAATGATCATTCTGTGTCTCTGGATTTAACATGACATCTGTAACAAAAGGATAAATGATAGATTCACCTAATTCATTTCAAATAAGGGACTTGAGGAAGATGATGTTATTGAATGGCACTTCGTCATGCGTATTAGGGGTAGTAAACCGTTGTTTGGCGGTATTTACTGCTTGCATCAATTCTCTATGTATCTTGTGCAAGTGGGAGATTGTTGGGAACGGTCTGCCCAAGACACATATTGAATTGATGTGGCTAGTACGTTATGATCCAAGACGGGTCATACCCAATAACAAGCTAGACAAACACCTACAATATTTATTTTATGATATAATCATGTAAATAAATATTGACACTTGAAGTATTTAGAAATTGGGTTTTTAAATATTTGCACTAGTGTTATAAATAAATTATATGGATAATTTATTCTAAAGAGAGAGTACTTTGTATTGTTATTCAAATGATTGAACAAACAATACAACTGTTTTGTCCGCATTTCTTTTACTCATCTGCATTTACCAATGCGGATGTGTTACTGAGGAAATGCGGATGAATGTTCCTCATTCGCATTAGCAAATGCGGATGTGCATTTGGGGAAATACTAAAGGAGTTACTTCATCCGCATTTACTTATGCGGATAGTAAATGCGGATGAGCATTTAAGGAAATGCTGATGAAACTGATCATCCGCATTTACAAATGCGGATGTGTATTTTGGAGATGCTGATGGAGTTACTTATCCGCATTTGCAAATGCGGATGTATATTTGAGAATTGCGGATGAAGTTCCTTCTTCTGCATTTACAAATGCGGTTAGAGTTGTTCATCCGCATTTACTAATGCGGATGAATATTAGAGAAATGCGGATGGGTTAAAGGGATGGGCCCCGCCCACTTTTCTCTCACTCTGAAATTCAGTTTCATAGGACGTGTAATATATGATTGCATTCAACCACTCTCTCTGATAACTTACAATGCACACAAAGGTGCAGATCGGTGTTCCTGTAGCTTTTCTCTCGATCGGTCGAGGAAAGCCAAGAACAGAACCCGATTCAAGTGAAGAAAACCCTAGCAACCTGGTGTTTTGTTGGAAGCTTGGGGTAGACAAGATTGAGGTTTCCTACTTTGGAAGCTGCCGATCAAAGATCTTCCTCTGTCCCATTCGAGAGGTAGATTTTTAAACACCCTATGGTTGTTCGTAAGCAAATTTTTTTTCATATAACGATCCATTACAGGTTTTAACAGATATATAAATTGGTTTATATATATTAACTATAAAAAGTTTTTCTTTCCTTTTCTGATGCGTTTTCATTTTATAAGGATAAAATGACTCTGATAAACTTGTGAAAACCCAACATTTTTTGTTCATGAACGAGTGGACGCAAAAGAAATAATGCCGATGGCCATTGAAAGCAAACTTCAGCTCGTAGACTTAGGGGCTGTTTGGTAGCCACTTAATGGAACCATTAAGAGGCTGCCTCTGAATCGGTAAGAGGCTTGTGTGTTTGTTTCAGGAAAAAAGAGCCTCTGAACTGAACCATTCAGTGTTAAATGGTTCAGATATGAAACAATGTTGAATGAAGTTGGGACCATATTACCCTCACAAACACACCCATTTCTTTCACTCCCGTCATCTACCTCCTCCCCCACACCCATCGACAACCAGTCGTTGATCTCCGCCGCTGCAGTCGCCGCCGCCGCAGTCGCACCCGCTGCCGCAGTCGCTCCTCTGCCGCAGTCGCACCTCTGCCTCCCCCATCGCAGCTCCTTCTCCGGTTTGAACCGCAGTCACACCTCTGCCCACCGCCGCGGCAGTGGCACCTCCGCCTCCCCCTTCGCAGCTCTTTCTCCGTTTTGAACCGCAGTCGCACCTCTGCCCGCCGCCGTAGTCGCACCTCCGCCACGACAGTCGCACCTCCGCCTCCGGTTTGATTTCCTTCTTTTTCTTCATATTTCATTCAAAATTTATTGTAGAATTCCATATTTATGCTTGGTTTTGTATGTTTTTAGGTTAAAAATTTATCATCTTGTTATTATTATATAATATTTATAGATACTTTTCTAGGATTTCATGAACTTAAAAAATTTTGGTACTTTTAAAGAGATTGTTTGTTCTAAGCCATGGATATACTTGATCTAATGTTGTTTGATTAATTGTTTTGTGGTATTTCATCTTTGTACATGAGGATGGTTGATATGTAGTAGATTGTTAAAGTTTTGTTACGTTGATATGATGTTGCTTGATTTGTGGTATTTCTTTGTACATGAGGATGGTTGATATGTGAATTTACTTGATCTGATATTGCTTGAGAAGTTTAGTTTATGGTTTGCTAAACTTTGGTTTACTAGTAAATGATAATTGAACTTTAAGGTTGTTGAATTCTTGGTTTATGGTTTGCTAAACTTTGATAAACAAAGACTTGTTGTATGTTGATCTGTTATGGACTTATGGGTGAAATTAGTTTGTCTTTTGGTAGAAGATCTGTTAGTATCATGTGTTGGTTATTTATTTTAACCATTTTAAGTTTGTTTGTTCTAGTGTTTTAGTTTATTATCAATGGTAGTTTTTAAGTTTGTTTTTTTGCATTGTTTGAAGAAAATGGCTCAGAAAAATATTAGGGTTAATTGAGAGCAAGAAGGAGTTGAAAAAACTTTTCTAGAATCATGTGTCCATGAATTGACACTTCATGGACGTGAGGGAAGCAGTCTTAAACAACCATCTAGGAAGAATGTAGCAGAAAAATTGAAAACAGAACATGATTTCATAGTGGATTAAAGACAAATGAAGAATCGCTATGACTACCTAAAAGCTAAATTTGCTGCCTAGACAAAGCTAAAAAACAAAACCGGCAATGTTTATAATCCCGTAACAAACACATTTTACTTGTCGGAAGAAGAATGACAATTAGAAATGAACGTATTTCGTAAATTTATTTAAATAATAATTACTATCATATTTCAATAATCTTATACAATTTTTATAATATGTTTTCACACAGTCCAACAAATATGTAGAAGCTTTGAGAGGTGCATCTTTTTCTTACCCTGACCTTTGTGTTCAATTATTTGAGGGTTCTACTTCCAGTGGATTCGACAGTTAGGGACCATCTTTGACACTTCCTCGTCCTTCTGAAGAGGTGTCTGATCAAAATATAGATGGTATTGATGACATTGAATGCACTCAAATGGATCTAGGTGTTAGTGAAGAGTCATCTGATATGTCAGAAGCACAAGGTGATAACAATGATGACCAGTTCTTTCATGATATAGAATGGGTTCACAAAACATTAATTATATGAATAATTTCGTGATAAGATAGCTAGTCAACTAGTTTCAATTGACTAATATTTGGATTAATTTGTAATTGGATTTTAGTATGTTATATTTGGATTACTTTGTATTTGGATTTTAGTATGTTGTATTTGGAATATTTTGAATTTGAATTTTAGTATGTTGTATTTGGATTATTTGTATTTGGAATAATTTCTATAATGATTTGTATTTTTTTACTTATTGATCATTCAGTACGTACTGTCATTCAGACATCTAACCAAATAAATACATTTTATTCAGCACAAAATAATTCAGAGGGATAAAATAGTCATTCTGTACAGTTATTCAGAGATTCAACCAAACAGTAGTTTCTGGTTCAACACTTAATGGTTCAGAGCCTCTTAACCATTCAGACCTCTTACTAGTTCAGCATTTAATGATTCAGATCTTCCCAAACAGCCCCTTACTCACTAAGGGTCTTGGCACTCAACAACTTCATTCTTTACTAAGCAAGATGGGCGTTAAATACTTACATGCTTCATCTTGAGCGGGAGCGTAGAAGTTTATTTTTAATCTATATCTTTTCCTTATTTCTTGGTCTATCAATTATCTAGTTTCTTCTTTTGGTCGATTGTATAGACTCTATTTACGCTTCTTGTTTTCCTTGTAATCGATGAATTAAGAAGAAGAATAAAAGGAGCAGAACTCTTGAATTCTCTTCAACCATCAACTTGAAGAAAATTTGTCATCATCAAGATCAGTTTGACATTCCCATGAGACCCTTCTTCCCCAACTACGTCAATTTTGTGGTGCGGTTGATTAAGAGATGACAAAATCACCCCCATTTACAAAATTCAAAGCAAGCAAAGGTTGGCTACAATTTCCAGGGTTGTCAATGGTTCTTTTATTTTGGCGAATGATGACGGTGGTGCACGCTAACTTCGCTTGTGATTTTGGGGTGCTACACATGATAAAGCCACTTGAGTTGGTGGCGAGTGAGAAAAGAACTACGTGGACAAGAAAAACTAAAAAACATATTATCATTACAAACGTTTTGGAAAGAACTCACGACCATTATCACATTGCATAGTTTTAATGGGTTTATTAAATTGAGTTTTGATTTAGTTATGCAATTGGGGAAAGATAGGGAAGACTTGAGATTTAATGCTTGGGGGATATGTGCACATGTAATATGTTTTATCATCGAGAAATAAAATGTGATCTCGGTGGACATGAGGACCGGATATGATCGTAGATCGCTATGAACAATGTCAAATGGGGAGTAAGTAAAAGAGCATGAATCAACAAAAGGCAATTTTATATGTTTACCAAACACACAAAGTTAACAAACATTCAAATGCTTAACTGAACGAGATTTAAAAGACAACTGTTTTTGCAAAGAATGTATGATGATGACATAAGTCTTCAGTCACATAAGCATATGCTAAAGGAGCAGACAGTAGAAGTTGAGTTCAAAGTGAGTGGGTAGAGATCTCCGGTGCACTTAGAATATTATTAAGCATAAAAGTTGGGTAAGGTGAACTGTCCGGTTCCATGGACTGGAACTTTAGCTAGGATAGAAGGTAATCAGGAAAAAAAAAAGTATCTGATACCATGAAAGTAGGCACAAAATCAATTCCCATTATCATTCATCAAATATGTGTATATAGGATTACAATTGACCTATTCTATTTACAGATAGGAATTAGGATTACAATATTCAAACTCAAAATACATAGAATATCTTATACTTGATACATGTCCTAATACATGAAACAATAAGTAATGCTTATTATATCATATGCCGTGGAAACAAATAATGTTGTACCATGACCTCAACTCTAGACTCGGACAGCTTCCTCTTGCAGCAACTGGTATGGTTGGTCGGGGTCATCATTTTCAAGTTTCGGTAACTCACTGGAATGCTTCTCCCTTTAAACAAGTAAAGTTTCATATTGAGATCACACCAGAACAGACGTGATCTAACAAAATAACAGAAACCGATATGACAACATGACTTACGTTTTTGAATATATGACAAGACCGATACCAACGAATAAAAATGACACGTAGTATAACCAGTCCACCTGCAACAATTATATGGTAAAAGGGAAAAAGTAGTTATTAATATTTGAATCAGTTTTCAATATTTGAATAAACAGGTTTTTCAAGTTGAAAACACATATCCATAAAACTTCTAATTTGGTGACCCAACCCAACCCGAACGCACTCCCAAGAAATATAAATCAAAGACCCGCTACTATTATGGGTCCATGTGTGCATTCGGAAAGATTACCTTTTGGCGGTATAAAAACACACGAATTACCACTGCCCACATATCAGCTGTGAGTAATGACAGATTGTATAATGTGGCTCCACTCGCCTGAAAAATTTTGATCACTGTTTTATGAGATTGAATCCATATGTTTTAACATTTTTCTACTTTTATCTTTCTACAGCACAAGAAACAAACCTGCAGAACAAGAGGGGTCAAAGAATAGAACATAGAGCCTGATATCCCAAAACCAGCAAAGGTTAACATCTGAAAGAAGAAACCGTGAAAAAATATTGTAAATTGAATTCGGTATTCTGTCTGGTTTTTCAGTTTTTACAAACATAAACACAAAAAAGTAAAACAAAACGTTGCAAAACGTTGTTCACTTACAACTTCTGGAGACCAAGATACCGATACAAGATTCTTGAACTCAAATATGGCCCTAAGGAATTGTTAAGGAAAACTTACAAATGGTGTTCTTATTCAGAACTACATAAAGGTTCTGAATTTGGGCTCCACAGAGCTTTAACAGAAAAAGGATACATCTCAATTAAGCTCACAAGCATTCCAAATAAACCAAACATTGCTAATACTTCAACCCGGCCCACCTTCTTCACACAAAACTCCTGCATATCGAAAAATGCTACGAGATTTATGGTTTCTGCTGTTTGTAGAACAAGATATTGTAAGTGAAAAACAGAAACTTTAAGACTAGAGGTGGTGAAACTGCAAGTTAAACGGGTTGAATAACGGGTCAAAATAGGTAGCACCAACCAGGAAACACCTCTTTGTTCCATTTTTTAAAAGTGGCTTAGGAGGTTTTATTGCATTTGAATACATTTCTATGTGAACTTCAACCTTTTTGACCCGTTTGGTCCGTCTCCATGCTTGATCTAAACCCATTTGACTAGTCAAGCATAACCCAAATCGACCCCTTAAATCGCCTCACTAATCGAAACCAACCTCGCCAACATTGCTCAATGCAAAAAAACATGTCCCTGCAATCACAAGTGCATCACCAAGAACAGGATTGGAGCCACCTGAAACACCAAAACATATATCATAAGGATTAAGAAACCATGATTGTCCTAAAAAAGCTAGCCTAACTACTTTCGACTTCAATTGTTACCTCCACCACCGACACCAGAATCAGATAGCACCACTAAACATAGCCCTGAAACACATAGAGCTGAGCCGGAAAACTGCCATAAAGAATACTTTGTGCCCAGAAACAACCAAGTGAGAATTATGACCCAAACAATCGTCCAACAATCGAGTATTGTCACGCTTGTAATTGATGAAAACTGGAATGCTTTATTAACTGCAAATCACGACAAACATCATCATTTACATAATCATAGGGTTTCACAAATCTATTGATATTAACCATTTTAACATCATAGATTTTTTAAAAATTGAATTTTACATGAAGCCATAATAAATGTTGCTCTAATTTACTAACCAAGATAATTGCCTTGAACATCTACAAATGCTAACAGCACATACCAATACCAAGAAATCTGCAAAAAGTTAATTAAAAAAATGTAATTTCAGAATTCAGATGAACACAAACACAAGATCATCATCACCGAGATTCAGATTACATGTAGCTTTTGACGACGGTACAACAAGATGCTTCCAAACACCAATGCTATAATCAAATAAGAGCAAAATGCAAGAGCAAAGGGGCATTAACACCTACAAAAACCAAAAAACACAAAATCAGATGAACACTAATGATCAAATTACTTTGAAACATGCATGAATTGAACAGAATTAACCTAGATTAGCAGATAGAGATGAACTGAAGCTCATAAGTGCCATTGAAAAAGACACCAATTGACCCAATAACACCACATACAACACCCTGCAAAACCCCCCATACTTCACACCTGCACTGTTCATGGCGGAATTTATACTCATTCTAGTAAATTGGTAATAAATTAGTGAACCCCTTTAATCAAATTCAAATGCTTTTTATGAAAGTCTTTGAACCCACAATCGACATAAGCAAGATTTGGTTAAAATAATGCTGACGGGATCATGGGGTTTGAATATTTAAAGGGGCTGTGGGGTGTGTGAAGTGATTGATGATAAATAAGTGATGGTAATAGAGAAGATTTACTTACCAAACCTCTTAACGACTGGTGGATGCACCTACCTCATGGGTACTTCCCTTTGGGTCCTATCACGTTGCATTCCAAAAGTGGTGGAGGTGATATAAAACGACGGCGTCGTGTGTGATATCACCACAGTCGAATCGATTTGGCTATTTCTAAAAGGAATATTATTCCACACAAAAACCTTTTTTCCATTTTCTTTATAACTCTTCCCGGTTCCAAGACCATGAAAACTAGTTTCATACGTGTTCGTTCTTAAACTATAAAAACTTGTTTTATACATGTCGGCTTTCTAGTATTTAAATGTAGTGAAGTGTGTAAGAGCATAGATGAGTAGAAAAATAATTAGTAATATCTTATAAAAACATTATGTTAGAAACTCATGTATTAATCATTAGCCATTAATAAAATAATAACTAATGAAAATCTAAGAAATTATAAATAACAAATAATAAAAATTAGGAATTATAAAATTATATTTTAATATATAATATAATTCAAATCTTATAATTTCATATGTTTTAATTATTTATTAGAATAAGATGATCTATTAACTGGATATTTAATTATTTAGTTTACTTATCTATAGTTTTTTTCATTTAATATGATAGAATAATAGAAATAAAGTTTAACTTCACTAGAATTTGTCACGTGTCTTTAAAAAAATCTTTTTTATGATATGATATAAATTCACATCAACTTTCCCATCAACATCTTTATAATTACACTGAAAAACATTAATTTTTCTCTCTATTTTTAATTAAATAATATTTTTTTATATTTTTCATTAGTTTGTCTTTCTTCTTTACTCATAACCTGTGACATCCGGTACTTTTCCGTTACTAAACTCCGTTAGTTCCGTTAGGTCTTGCATACACGTGTCATGAGCACACACTAGTTATCGTTGAACGTTGGTGACTTAATAATAATTAACAATGATAAACAGATAATAACTTAACTAATAATGTGATTATTAAGTTGTGCTTATGTGCTTACGCGATTTAAATATTATTTGTGGATTTTATCTTGTAACGTGCCAACGTGTGTATTTAATTCGTGTATTTTTGTGACTAGTGAAAATAATGCATATGAATATTATTGTTGCCGAATAATGTTTGTATTATTAAGTTAAAACCTTTTAAAAAGTGTTTAAAAGATTAGTTTTTATAAAATATAAACAATAAGGGTTAAAAGATAATTATTCTAAACATAAAACTTACCAAAAATCCAACCCTAATTCCCCCTAACCCTTATTCGGCTGCGACTTGCACCCCCACACACACATTGCGAAATTCGACCAAGAACAAGCAAGAAAGCCTCGATTTTGATTGATTCCAAGCAATACAACACGTTAGAGGCTTCAATTTTTGTCATTACGAGATTAAATGTTAGATTTTTGTGGTTTTTCATGGATGTTTGATGTGGGCCGAAACCCTAGTCGATTTGGGTGCTAGATATCGAATTTTTGATGGTTTGTTGATTTTATGATGTTAGTTAGATAGTATTGATGATAGTTTACGTGGATTGTGCAAGAAATTCGTGGTTTTGATGCGTAGTTCACACCTTACTAATAATAGTAACGTTTGTGCATAAACTTGATGATTTGATGATGAATTGATGATGTTATGATGTTAATGATGTTGTATGAATGTTGGATAGTGATTGTTATGCAAGAAAATCCATGAATTGATCGTGTAGTTCATACCTTGCTAAAAGTAGAAACTTTTGGATATGAGATTTGTGAATTATGATGATTTGATGATGTTGAACATGTTTAAATGATAGTTATGAGTTTGAATAGGTATTATGTTAATGAATTCGTGAATGCATTGGGTGTTGGATAGATTTGGGATGCACTTTCCCAAAAGGGAAACTTTAATTGTGTAGAATCTTAGGATATGATGAATTGGGCATGTTTGGAATGTTAGGATTATGTTAGCATGTTCATTGATGGTATCTAATATGGTGGAATGGATTAATTGAGTTATATGGATGCTTGTTTGGTCAATTAGGATTATTAGTGGGTTATACATGATGATGAGTTGTATGATAATCTAAGTTGTATGATGATCTTGGTAGAACAAGTGATTGATAAAGTGATACATGTGAACAACTTGTATGATAACCATGTGATGATTTGTTATGCTTGATTAAATGGAATTTTAACAAACATGTCACCAACGGGTCAATGGGTCAACTGGGTCAATGTGTCCTGTTTTTCCACAACCTTGAGTCCATGTGTTTATAGAGCACTTAGGGTTAATGATGATTCTGTGTACACGTACTCATGTACTTGCATGTTCTAGGTAACCTCTGAAGGTTGTCTTTCCTCTCTCTTTCAAGTTAAGCTTTTATATCGTTCGTGTGCACCAGATGAGTTCATGCCCCACTTTTTTATACACTCTCTTTTGGGGGAGATAGCATACTCGTTACAAACGCTTTATTGTTTATAAGTTGTGTATAGTGTAACATAGTGTGATATACCATGAAAGACCTCACACTTTCGGATAGTTAATAATGGTAACTAGCGGGAAATCTTGGGTAGTACTACTGGGTCTGACGAGCCCACCTGTGCGACTCGAGGTCAAACGGGTGCAATTTTATCCTAACATAAACATTGTCACGACCTGGTAAGTCGTGACGGAGACAACAAACAAAACACAGTCAGCTTCGATCGCGAAATCACTATGGTTATTACTTGTGAATTTAGACTAGCTATCTAATTCAATGCACTCTTATATTTTATGCTGTTACTGTTATGTTTTACGCAAACTCTTGAACTCACCAACCATTGTGTTGACTCTTTTAGTATGCTATTCTCAGGTTGAAGTTACCATTGCCTAGGAGCACATTCACGGGTCAGCATTGTAGATGTCAGCATTGTTGGAACCCTTTGTTGGTTTTTGGTTATTAAAACAATTATGTACTTATTTTGCACAACAGTGGGTGCGTGTTTGCGCATTATTATATTGTGTTACATTATTTTTGGTTTTTCATGTTTACTAAACGCTTCTGCATCGTTTTAAAGTTAAACTCT
Source organism: Flaveria sonorensis (assembly GCA_025506505.1). Lineage (NCBI taxonomy): Eukaryota > Viridiplantae > Streptophyta > Magnoliopsida > Asterales > Asteraceae > Flaveria > Flaveria sonorensis. The sequence goes on from CM046438.1 coordinate 46,905,097, forward strand.
GATTTTGGTTTTTTTGTTCATATGAGTTGTTCTGAGTAACTAATGACTGAGATCCTGGTATGTCACACGCCTCGCGGTAAAACCCCGCACGCAGATTTTGAGGGTGTGACAGATTGGTATCAGAGCCATTGGTTATAAGGAACTAGGTTGCATACACACACTAGACTATAACCGCACAGTTTGTTAATTACTCGTCACTTACTTCCTTACTGTACACTTATTGGCATACGCATCACGTACTTCGCAGCATGGCATCGTCATCCCGTGATTTGGGCAAGAGACCTACATGGTTTGAATCACCTCCTTTCTCACCCATACCTGATAGGGGATCGGACTAGCCCCGACACCCTTACCCATCTGAAGAAATTGACTGGGATCAACCATTCGCGATACCTGAACTCGACCCTCCCGAAACTGGGATTTCTACCCCACCTACATACGTCGTATGACTTACCGAGAGCGAGTACCACCTGTAGTCCCTACCCGACCCCAGATGAGATCGTCGACATCTTTATCAGCCCACACGCTTCCTACCTTAGACATTCCACACAAGCAGGCGTTTGCAGCATTGGTGGCTACACTTGACACTGAGCGACAGTGTATTAGAGGACTCACTAATGAGAACTCCTCTCTACGATACGAGATGCGACAGTTCGGTTACAGGTAGAGACGCTCCAGGAGCGACTATCGATGGCCATTGGTGGGTATCATACTCTGGCAGGCAATGTGCTAATGCTTACCGAGTGCATGAACGTGTAGGATCATCAGAACATAGTGGTAGATGATAGATTTGCTGACCTAGAAGCACAGCTAGCAGCGCTTCAGATTGACGAAGCCCCTGCACCTGCGGAAGATCCTTAAGAAGATCCGGAGAAGAACCGGAAGAAGCACCTGAGGAAGCCCGGAGGAAGAAGAACCTGAAGAAATGGAAGAAGACAGTGACGGATCTGACGTGTTGGACTGATTCTAGTTTTACATGACTTGGACTATATAGTGTTTCTTCTCTTTTGAAACCTATGTAGGAAGGGTTGTTTCCCACCAACTGAAAAACTAAAATTTGACATTGATGGAATATTTTGTGAATCATTTACAATTTATCTATCTTCGGTTATTATTGGTTATAAACGTTGTGGTTGTGACAAATTCATTATTTCTTATTATTTACTGTACCTCAATGAGATTAATGTGTTGGATGTTACTCATTATTGTATTTGTGAATGTAAAGTGAATATGGACGGACGCGGAAGGGGACGTGGACGGGGTGTGGTGGGGACGCGGACGCGGTGCGGCTAGGGTGAAAATGACTCCCTCTGAGCTGGCTGCTTTGATAAATGAACATGTATAGGCAAGAGTGGCAACTGCCCAAACTGGACAGCTAGCAGGTAAATGATAAAAATGGTTTAATCGATTATCCTAGCTGCTCGTCTAGGCTACTCAACTAATGTTTGGTTTGTCGAAACAGGACCCCCACCCTATACCTACAAATCCTTTATGGATTGCAAGCCCTATACCTACAACGAGACTGAAGGAGTTGTGGGACTAGTACGATGGTTCGAGAAGACTGAATCCGTCTTCGTAAAATGTAAATGTCCGCCAGCTGATCAAGTAAAGTACGCGACTGAACCCTTGAAGACGCAGCCCTCTCCTGGAGGAATGCCCATGTGCAAATGCTAGGTCAGGAAATGGCTAATGACCTACCTTAGGATGAATTCAAGGAGATTATGACAGGAGTATTGCCCTCGAAACGAGGTGCAGAAGCTAGAAATGGAATTTTGGCAACTTAAAATGCAAGGCTCCGAGATTGAAGCCTACACGACCCGGTCTCATGAGTTGGCCACACTATGCTCGGGAATGGTTAATGAGATGCACAAAAGGATTGAGCATTACATACATAGACTGGTGCCCAGGATCCAGAGTATGGTGATAGCCTCAAACCCTGCGACCATACAACAGGCTATCCAGTTAGCCCACAGGCTGACTGATCAGGCAGTAGAGCAGGGAAGATTACCCAAACAGGGCGCAGTGGCTAGCGTACCCAATAACAAATGTAAGTGGGAGAATACTGGTAATAAAGGCTCATCCTCCAGCAACCAGCAACAACAAACAACAGTAGTACGCTCAGCATCACCAACCTCACTAACAACAAAGACAGTTCGATAACAATCGTAAGTTTAATCAATCATCTTCGGCACCACAGGGACAAGGAGGCTATGTGGGGAACAATCCCAAATGCAACCGATGCAACTACCACCACACCGACAGGTGTGATAGTTTCCGATGCCAGCGTTATGGTAAAGTTGGACACGCAGTGAAAGATTGCCGTGGTGAATTGATGAGGAAGCCACAACAATCTCAAGAAACGCCAAAAGGTTGTTTTGAATGCGAGAAAGAGGGCCATTACAGAAGAAACTGTCCACAGTTGAGGAAGAACGGAAATGGTGGGAACAACAACAACAACGACAACAACAACAGCAACAACAATGGCAATGGCAACACTAACGGTGGCAACAATAGTGGAGCAAAAGGGAGAGCTTTCGTCATTGGCTCAGGTGAGGCTCTAAATGACCCTACAACTGTAACTGGTAAATTTTCGGCTAACGGTCATTTTGCTACTGTACTATTTGATACTAGAGCTGATAGGAGTTTCATCTCCACTAAGTTTAGTAGTCTTTTAAATGATATGTCCTCAGCATTGGAATCTAATTACACCATAGAGTTAGCTGACGGTAAGCAGATTCACGTAACTTGCTGGTCATACTTTTGCCATAGATCTAATGCCTGTTATACTAGGGAGTTTTGATGTAGTAGTAGGCATGGATTGGATTTCCGACAAGTAAGCAGAAGTCATATGTCATGAGAAGATCATACGAATCCCTATGGTGAGGAAATTCTTACGGTCAGAGGTGATAGAAGTGGAGCAGTGATGGGCATAATCTCGTTCATGAAAGCCCAAAAGTTGTTGCGGAAAGGTCTCTTAGCCATATTAGCACTCGTCACTGACAAACAACCAGAAGAAAAGAGGATAGAGGATATCCCTGTCGTTCATGACTTTTCGGAGGTGTTTCTAGAGGATCTGCCTGGATTACCACCTCATCGTCAAGTTGAATTCCAGATTGATTTGACTCCAGGAGCAACTCCGATTGCGAGAGCACCTTATCGGTTAGCTCCGAACGAACTGTAAGAATTATCTGCTCAACTACAAGTGCTGTAGGATAAAGGGTTTATTTGACCGAGCTTGTTGCCTTGGGGAGCACCGGTTCTGTTTGTTAAGAAGAAGGATGGTATATTTAGAATATGCATTGACTATAGGGAACTGAACAAGGTTACGATCAAGAATAAATACCCACTACCTCGTATAGATGATTTATTCAATCAACTTCAAGGATCAAGCTATTACTCTAAGATTGACTTCTAGTCTGGGTACCATCAACTGAGAGTTCCAGGGGAAGACATCTCGAAGACAGCTTTCCGTACACGTTATGGTCATTACGAGTTCTTGGTCATGCCATTTGGTTTGACAAATGCACCAGCAGTATTCATGGATCTCATGAATCGTGTGTGCAAACCCTATCTCGATCAGTTTGTTATTGTGTTTATTGATGACATATTGATCTACTCAAGGACCAAGGAAGAACATGAAGAGCACCTGCGTTAATCTTAGAATTACTCAAGAAAGAACAACTATACGCCAAGTTTTCTAAGTGTGATTTCTGGATACGTGAAGTGTAATTTTTGGGTCATATTGTTAATGAGAAAGGGATACATGTCGATCCAGCAAAAATTAAGGCGATAAAGAATTGGTCAGTTCCCAAGACGGCTAGTGAGATACGACAATTTCCTGGACTGGCAGGATATTATCGGCGGTTCATTGAAGAGTTTTCTAAGATCTCTCTACCTCTCACAGCCTTGACTCACAAGGGAACACCATAAAAATGGGGTGATAGTCAAGAGTCTACTTTCCAGTTACTAAAGCAGAAACTATGTAGTGCACCGATACTAGCGTTACAGGAGGGAAATGATGATTTTGTAGTCTACTGCGATGCTTCTGTTCAAGGACTTGGTTGTGTCTTGATGCAGCGAGATAAAGTGATAGCTTACGCCTCGAGACAACTGAAGGTTCATGAGAAGAACTATACCACCATGACTTGGAGCTGGGTGCGGTAGTTTTTGCCTTAAAGATCTGGAGACATTACTTGTACGGTACCAAGTGTACTATTTACACCGATCACAAGAGTCTCCAGCACATCCTTGAGCAAAAGGATTTGAATATGAGGCAAAGACGCTGGGTAGAGTTATTGAATGACTATGATTGTGCTATCAAATACCATCCGGGAAAAGCTAATGTAGTTGCTGACACGCTGAGTAGAAAAGAAACTGCTAAGCCTCAACGCGTGCGAGCTTTTCAACTTACGATTAGCACACAGTTACCTGAACAAATCCGAGAGGCTCAGGCCGAAGCTCTGAAGATAGAAAATATTGGTTCTGAATCGTTACGGGGAATGGATAAACAGTTGGAAGTAAAGGTGGATGGGATTCGTTATGTCATGGATAGACTCTGGATACCTCTGCATGGAAATCTGAGAGACTTGGTTATGAGTGAGGCACATAAGTCTAAATACTCTATACATCCTGGATCCGACAAGATGTATCATGACCTGAAGGAGCATTACTGGTGGCCTAATATGAAAGCGGATGTAGCTACATATGTGAGTAAATGTCTGACTTGCTTGAAGGTAAAAGTGAAATATCAGAAACCATCTGGACTATTACAACAACCTGAAATCCTTATGTGGAAGTGGGAGCAAATCTCAATGGATTTCATTACCAAACTACCACGAACTCCTACTGGTTGTGACGCGATATGGGTTATCGTAGACCGATTAACGAAGTCCGCTCATTTCTTGGTGATAAAGGAAACAGACAAAATTGGAGAAGTTAACCTGACTCTATCTAAAGGAAATAGTTTCGAGACATGGTGTACCAGTCTCCATTATTTCTGACCGCGATGCTCGTTTTACATCGCACTTCTGGCAGTCATTACAGAAATCTTTGGGTACGCGATTAGACATGAGTACTGCTTATCATCTGCAAACTGATGGTCAAAGTGAGCATACTATACAGACATTGGAGGACATGCTACGTGCTTGTGTGATTGATTTCGGGAATAACTGGGAAGTTCACCTACCATTGGTGGAATTTTTTACAACAATAGTTATCACACCAGCATAAAGGCAGCACATTTTGAAGCTTTGTATGGGAGAAAATGTAGATCACCAGTTTGCTGGGCTGAAATTGGTGATAGTCAGCTAACGGGTCCCAAGTTAGTGCACGAGACCACTGAGAAGATTGTTCAAATAAGGAACCGTATGGCTGCAGCGCGCGACAGACATAAAAGCTATGCAGATAAGCGAAGGAAACCTCTAGAATTTCAGGTTGGTGACAAGTCTTGTTGAAAGTCTCACCGTGGAAAGGCGTGATTCGGTTTAGCAAAAGAGGAAAGCTAAATCTGAGATATGTTGGACCATTTGAGATATTGGAAAGAATAGGTCCAGTGGCCTATCGATTAGCCTACCTGATTCGCTGAGTGGAATTCATGATGTATTTCATGTCTCAAACTAGAAGAAGTGCTTAGCCGACGAAACAATGATAGTTCCACTTGAGGAAGTGCAAGTAGATGAATAATTACGCTTCATTAAGGAACCAGTCGAGGTGATAGATCATGAGATAAAGACGTTTAAGCAAAGCAAGATACCCATAGTCAAAATTCGTTGGAACTCGAGATGTGGACCAGAATTCACGTGGGAACGTGAGGACCAGATGAAGCTTAAGTATCCTCAATTATTCGAAAAGACGATGCCAGCCGATGAAGGTATTGATTAAATTTCGGGATGAAATTTCTTTCAAAATGCGGATGATGTGACAACTTACCCGAAACTCACTCGATTACTTTGTGCCAATGCAGTAGACCAGTGATGGAACACACACCATTTAACGCAATTTTCGAGACGAAAATTCTTTCAACATGGGGATAAAGTGACATCTGGTACTTTTCTGTTACCAAACTTCGTTAGTTCCGTTAGGTCTTGCATACATGTGTCATGAGCACACACTAATTGTCGTTGAACGTTGGTGACTTAATAATAATTAACAATAATAAACAGATAATAACATAACTAATAATGTGATTATTAAGTTGTGCTTATGTGCTTACGCAATTTAAATATTATTTGTGGATTTTATCTTGTAACGTGCCAACGTGTGTATTTAATTCGTGTATTTTTGTGACTAGTGAAAATAATGCATATGAATATTATTGTTGCCTAATAATGTTTGTTTTATTAAGTTAAAACCTTTTAAAAAGTGTTTAAAAGATTAGTTTTATAAAATATAAACAATAAGGGTTAAAAGATAACTATTTTAAACATAAAACTTACCAAAAATCCAACCCTAATTCCCCCCTAACCCTTATTCGGCCGCGACTTGCACCCCCCCACACACACATTGCGAAATTCGACCAAGAACAAGCAAGAAAGCCTCGATTTTGATTGATTCCAAGCAATACAACACGTTAGAGGCTTCAATTTTTGTCAATTACGTGATTAAAGGTTAGATTTTTGTGGTTTTTCATGGATTTTTGATGTGGGCCGAAACCCTAGTCGATTTGGGTGCTAGATATCGAATGTTTTGATGGTTTGTTGATTTTGTGATGTTAGTTAGATAGTATTGATGATAGTTTACGTGGATTGTGCAAGAAATTCGTGGTTTTGATGCGTAGTTCATATCTTACTAATAATAGCAACTTTTGTGCATGAACTTGATGATTTGATGATGAATTGATGATGTTATGATGTTAATGATGTTGTATGAATGTTGGATAGTGATTGTTATGCAAGAAAATCTATGAATTGATAGTGTAGTTCATACATTACTAAAAGTAGAAACTTTTGGATATGAGATTTGTGAATTATGATGATTTGATGATGTTGAACATGTTTAAATGATAGTTATGAGTTTGAATAGGTATTATGTTAATGAATTCATGAATGCATTGGGTGTTGGATAGATTTTGGGATGCACTTTCCCAAAAGGAAAACTTTAGTTGTGTAGAATCTTGGATATGATGAATTGGGCATGTTTGGAATGTTAGGATCATGTTAGCATGTTCATTTATGGTAAATAATGTGGTGGAATGGATTAATTAAGTTATATGGATGCTTGTTTGGTCAATTGGGATTATTAGTGGGTTATACATGATGATGAGTTGTATGATAATCTAAGTTGTATGATGATCTTGGTAGAACAAGTGATTGATAAAGTGATACATGTGAACAACTTGTATGATAACCATGTATGATGAATTGTTATGCTTGATTAAATGGAATTTCAACAAAAATGTCACCAACGGGTCAATGGGTCAACTGGGTCAATGTGTCTTGTTTTTTCATAACCGTGTATAGAGCATTTAGGGTTAATGATGATTCTGTGTACACGTACTCATGTACTTGCATGTTCTAGGTAACCTCTGAAGGTTGTCTTTCCTCTCTCTTTCAAGTTAAGCTTTTATATCGTTCGTGTGCACCAGGTGAGTTCATACCCCACTTTTTTATACACTCTCTTTTGGGGGAGATAGCATACTCATTACAAATGGTTTATTGTTTATAAGTTGTGTATAGTGTAACATAGTGTGATATACCATGAAAGACCTCACACTTTCGGATCGTTAATAATGGTAACTAGCGGGAAATCCTGGGTAGTACTACTGGGTCTGACGAGCCCCACCTGTGCGACTCGAGGTCAAACGGGTGCAATTTTATCCAAACATAAACATTGTCACGACCTGGTAAGTCGTGACGGGAGGCAACAAACGAAACACAGTCAGCTTCGATCGCGAAATCTTAAACAAAAACCCTTCAAATATAGGGATGAGTAGTAACATTTTCTCTATTCTCCACTTATAACCATTCCTTATAATATAAGACACAAACTCACATAAAATTAAACAAAAACCCTTCTATGATTGCTCTAATCCATGTCAACAATACTATCTCCTATAAATAAAATAAGAGAAGTAAAAACAACTCACATAACAAAACTAATTAAGTCTGACTAACTCTAGCTATATATTATGAAATATACTAGATGTATGCTCTAATTACGCCCCCCACCCATGCTGAACGATGCACAAAAGGTGAAGCTTGGACCTAAGAGTGTCAAATCAAGTGGATGACAACCCTTTGGTCAAAATATCAGCCAGTTGAGTAGGCACATAACAAACTTTAAAATACTAAGCCAGATACTATTTTGGATTAAATGCTGATCAATCCCAAGGTGCTTCATGCATTGATAAAAACACCTAATTGACTACTAAATAAGTGGCACTAATGTTGTCACACCATAAAGTGGGTGGACAAGGAAGAGTGATATGTAGCCTGTGTAAGATAGATGTAATCTAGCAAATCTTAAGTGCAAGCAAATATATAGGTATAGAAAACGTCTCTTAAAATGGCACGACAAGATATATATGCATGATGACTTACATCTTGTAAGCCCCACATCGGTTGAGGGGAGAACAAAACCTTCCTTTAAGAGGATGAAAACTTTATCTACTATGACACCCGACATTTTCACATCACTTGATCAACATGAACATTATATTCCGTTCATACATACATGCATTTAACGTTGTTTACTTAAATGTGTCATTTATTGCACAAACATTCACTAACCTTCATGTAACGGTAATTTGGAGAATTGTTGGATCGCACACAAGTCTGTCCCCGAACGTTGTTGATTTTCCAAAATAGCTTTCAAACAATTATAATTGGCGTGAAATCATATGTTATGTGATTAAATGTTTAGCTTAGTTGTGAAAATTATGAATTTTCTAACTCTTAAGTGTTTTCACGTATTTTCGGCTTTCAAAGCCTAATTATTATAAAAGTGACTTTAAACTAGCAAAACAAATATTATTTCAAGTTATTAATGTCCATTTAATATTATGTGATCATTTGGTGGTGTCAGTTTAGAAAAAGTCCAATCGCGTAGCGTTAAAATGAATTTTAAAATAACGGTGGTCTTTTTCATAAGAAAAGAATAAAACTATGACATTCGGTATTTTCAAGGTTAATATCCTTAACTTTACTTTTGTTACTTTAATGATCTCTTGAAATTAAAAAGAATTAACTTAGTATGTTACTAGAAATAACTTTGTAGGTTACGACTTGAATGTTAATTAGCTAACTAGAGGGATTAAGTTTGTTAATAACAGAAATAATTTTGTTTATGTAACCACCCAATCCCACCGCCCCATTCACTTTCCAAAACCCCTCCCCCCACCTGCGCGATCACCCTCACGGTGACATCTCTCCTTCACGTTCAACCCTATATCGGTCGTCCCTCTTGACTCTGGCGGTTATTGGTGATCGACAACTGTGAACAACAGTTGGAATAGCCCCACTTGGTATGATTTAGTCTATATTCGTCCGTGTTCTTTATAGTTTCAGGTTATGGGTACTCGTATGGGGTGAGTTGCATTTGGGTTTTTATGGACACATGTATATAATGTTTGTATGGTGTTGTTATGTATGGCATTGGTATATATGTGTTTAAGTGTGTGACCAGTGTGTACTAGGGTTTAGCCGTGGGGTGGGGTGTGCGATAGAGGATGTGTGTGTTGGTGTGAAACCATGTTGTGTGGTATGTGCGTAAGTGTCGAGTATATCTATCAATATTATATACATGTGATGCAATGTGATGGTGATGTGTATGTGGTTGTATGTATATACGCGATTATGTACGGAACATGCATGCGGTCGTGAGTGTATTCGTGTATATATCGGGTACGTGTTAGCATGTATGTTGTATGTGTAGCCATGAGTATATAGGTGCATGTGTATGTGTGTTAGTGTATATATATTTATACCCGCAATAGGTATGTATGCATATAAATATACATGGTTGCTTGCATGTGTGTATGGACATATAGGACCATGTGGCTGTGTGATTCATGTTATGTATGTGTGTCAGATGGATACATTGATGAATGCATGTATGTGGTGGAGGTACGTTGATGTATCGAGCGTGTGTGTGTATGTATTTACGGGCTTGGTTTATTCGGTTGAATGTATATATATGTGGTATATATACATATAAATATATAAAATTGTATGCTTATGAATGTGAATGAATAAGCTTGGGGTAGATGTATGAAGGCTTTATGCATGATTGCATGTTTTTCACTTGTAAGGTGTAGTATATATGCATAGTCAATAATATGGATTTAAATCTGTCGTGCATGGGTTCTGCATGATAGTATGTATGTGTGATTGATAATAATAAATGTATAGGTGCATGGTATGTATATATTATTATATGTGTTCAAGGTATGTAAAATCTAAATGTACGTGCATGGTAAAAGTCAAGTGCGAAATCTAGTCGGAAATGGGAAACCGTATGAACTATTCTTTAGGATTGGATTATAATCTAATATATATATATATATATATATATATATATATATATATATATATATATATATATATATATATATATATATATGTATATGTATATATATATGTATATGTATATGTATATGTATATGTATATGTATATGTATATGTATATGTATATGTATATGTATATGTATATGTATATGTATATGTATATGTATATGTGTGTGTGTGTGTGTGCAGGACCGGTTATGGTTTGTTCAACAACAGTCTCACAGTTGGAGAAAACACACTTATTAGATCAAATAGGGAACCAGACAAAGAAACAATGAACAAAAGATAAGAACACTCAGAACATAAAGATTGGTTTTCAAGAATGATGTATATTGCTCTCGAGTGTTTTACAATTGTTACAAGGCTTAGTCCTAAGACTGGTTACATGAGATACTTTATACTACATCCTACAACTGGCCATACTTTGAAGGTTAGCTGGACACTAATCTAGACAACAAGATCAATATAAAGTCAAAAGGCAGATTGCCTTTTGACATGTGACTATGACATGCCATAGCTCACATCCTATTATATTACAAAAAGGATAAAAGACAAGAGTAGAAAGTTACAGACAAAGACACCATACTGAACAGTTGACAAAAGTAAAAGGTAATCACCAACTTATATAAGTTGGTGAGTCTTCAGGGCTAGTAGCGGAAAGGTGGTCTACTTTTGTCAAAAGAATGTCAGAGAAGCTTGTCTTTTCTGTTTTCGAAAGAAATTAGTCTTCAGGCTTCGGAAGACTTTGTATTCAAGCTTCGGAAGACTTCACTTTTGGCTTCGGAAGAAATCTGTCCTTGGCTTCGGAAGATTTGACACTTTGTTAATTTTCTCTGTGCCCTGTCAAATCTTCCGAAGTAACTTCCTTGTACTTCAAAAGCATGCAGAGAGATCTTTGTTTAGCATCAGCCTTTAAGATAATGTCACACCCCAACCTTAACGGCGGAAACGTCGAGATGTGAGGGTTAAGATTGTTCACAGCCACATAACACTACCATAAATTATAAATATAAAAATTCATAAGTTGAAATAAACATTACAACCAAATGTCTCAACAAAAAAAAAAAATAAAGTTCAACTTTCAAGTTTCAAGATATTTTATTTATTTTTCCTAAGTCCAAATCCTAGGTGTAAGCATGCTTCAAAAGATAATCGTCAACCTTGTGCATTTCCTGAAACATGTTAAAAATAAAAGGGTCAACTTTAAAAGTTGGTGAGTTTCCATGGGTTAAGCATACATATATATATATAAAAGTTTACAAGTAGCAATTCATGTCAATGGTTACGAATAAAGCAAGTTTATAGATAACATATAGCTACAATCAAACCTTGACCAAGAATATCATTTACAAGTTTAACGATTAGCTAAGTGTACTTGGTTCCCATGATGAACAAGCATACGTCATCAGGAGCCGGCAATAACCTCGGCTTTAGCACCAAATAGGCTTGTCAGGCCCATAGATCTATGATGTCGCCAGGCTAGCAATAGTTAATGATTGTCAACATATAATGTCCATCATATAAGACTCACAATATTACAAATAACCATGACAAAAAGTAAAGATGAATTGCATGTGTATTTACAAGTACCAAGATGTTTATAAGTGCAAGTTTATAAAGTTAACATGTTTCACCCCAAAGGTGTGAAATAAAGTAAAAGAGGGGCATGAAAACTCACCTTATATATATAAGATGATAACAAGAAGTTAAACGGTGCTCCAACGATTTCTTTTACAAGATACCTAACGTATATATTTCAAGGTTAAGTTTAAAGGTAATATTAACGATTAAACGCGAATTAGGGTTTCAAGTGGAGTTTGGGGCTTTTGACAAATAAATAATTTTAACAAAGGGTACCGCTTATATTTTGGATTCAATGAAAAAGAAATAAATATACTATTTAAGTATTTTAATATAAAGAAATAAATGTAAATCATTTATAATAACTAGTAAAGTTTAAATATAAAGTTTAAATAAACTTTTATAATTATTTAAAATAATCATGATTTAAACAATAATTTAAGGGTAACGTTTGGACCAATAATAATTTATTGATTTAAGCTATCATTTTAAAGTCCATTTTATAAATAATAACTAGAAATGATTTTTTTTGTCATATTGTTTTATTAAAAAAATATATTAAAATTACAGAAAATATTGTGGTAACTAAAAATAAATTTTAGTCATTAAAAATGATTTTTATAATTTTTTATAAATTTTCTGGACTTAAATAGGTTAAAAAAACGATTTTAAAAAATGGGGGGGGGGGGGTGCCCGGGTTCGAACCCGGGACCTCAAGAATAGAAGAGTGATGTGTTACCATTAGGCTGGGGCGCCTATGCCTGTTAAGAAATGGGTTTTTAATTCTTAGAAACACAAATACAAAGACACCCCCAAATCATATGAACCCTAGAACGATTTAAACCAAATTGAAGATCAATTCGTTACTGTTAACGCTAAAGATCATGGGGCTTTTGTTCCCCATGTAAAATTGAGTATGTAGGTGGGTTAAATTACCCGGTTGAAGTCGAATTGATGATAAGGCAGACGAAGAACAGGCCGAGACCGAAGCTATAATCAATCGATGTGCAAATGATGATGATAACCAAATTCGTTGCACAGAAAGCTTCTATTGATCCCAATGAACGAAAGCCCCCTATAAATTTCAACTAAGATCGCTCGAAGGTCGATGAACACCACGGATGCAGACGCGATGAAGAGTGTGACTTGTTTGGGATGTTTGAGTGTGTTTCAGATGAAATTATGTTTGATAGTAGCTTGGGATTAGATAAACGTTCGATTATGATTCATTTAATTTTATTATTATTGAGTTTTAATGATCAAACGGTTCTATGATTAATGGTTACGGTTAATCGGTGATTCGAGTTCGTAACCGTCGTTTTAATTCAATTAAAGTTCATCTCGGGGTTCGAAACATCTTCACGAAGCGGTTGGAAACGATTGGGGTCGGAATTTGAAGGAGATTAGTGGGTTTCGAAGTCGCCGGAGGGTGGCCGGAGAGTGGCCGCCGGAAATACGGGGTTGGGGGGGGGGAAATTTCCGGTTTGGTTTTTGAATTTTACATAATTGGTCCCTGTAGTTTCAATTCTTGTTATTTTAAGTACAACTTTATTTTTTAAAGTTTCTAAATTGACAATAAAGCCCCCTGAACTTAATTAAACTTTTAGTTTTAACTATTTTATAACTTATTAATTATTTAACTTTTATAACTTATGATTTCTATTATTATTATTATTTTTATTTTATTTTGACTATTATTATTATGTTTATTATATTAAAAACAAATTATTAACTCTTAAATTAATGAATTAATGCACAATAAAAGAACATTCATAAACAATCCATATAGTTTCTTAAATGTCATAAATGGTCCTTACAAAACATAACAGGGTTAACTATTAATTAACGAAAACACGAAAGGTTACAGATAATCTCTTACAATATGTATATAAGTGTAATGGATGCTGATAGAGTTAACCTCTTTGGATTTATGTGAGACTTTGTGTTGTTTCCCTTTTAGGCAGGCAACACAGTTGTCCTTACAGAAAAAATCCTTTTTTGGCACAACATGTACCAAATTAATTTTTAACCAATTTATTCATGGTTTTGAAAATGGCATATTCTTTTATGACAAAGAGTTGACTCATCACCATTTGCTTTAGAAAGAAAGCATGATACTGCTCCCAGTGGGGAAGCTTTGTTCATATCCAGCTTATAGATATCCCCTCTCCTGGGAGATCTAAGAAGAACCAATTCCTTAGGAATTGTCATCCTGGGTTTGAGGATGATGCACTCATGTTCTGTGAAAAGTATTTGATGTTTTTGATCATAGAATTGAGAAACACTAAGGATATTATGTTCAAACTGTTTGACAAAGTTTACTTTGTCAAATTTTAACTTACCATTGGATACACTACCTCTACCAAATATGTATCCTTCGGCTTCACCTCCAAACTGAGCAGGACCTCTATCAAAGTGTTTAAATTGTTGTAGGAGAGATCTGTTCCCTGTCATGTGCCTGGAGCATCCACTGTCTACAATCCAAATATTTTCATTTTTGTCACGTAGATGTCCCTGCACATAAGGTGAAATGGTTATTTACTATTGGAGACCCAAGCCTTTTTGGTCTTGGGCTCTTCCAATTCAGATGATATAATTAAACCAAAATCTATGCATGGGGTTCAAATATGGTTTGTGAAGAAGAGGATTGGGCTGCAACATCTTTTCTGATCTTCTATTCCATCCTATGGTTGATCAAGCTTGATGAACTTGAAGAGGCTTGTGCAACCTAGCTTGCTTCCGAGGCTTCTTTCTTCTCGAAAGAAGTTGTCACCACCTTTTCTTCCGAAGCAGTCTTCTTTTCGAAAGGTTTTGAAGGATTCCTTTTGTTTCTTTGTTTTCCTTCCGAAGCTGGTTTACTTTTAAGTGTACTTGCTTCCGAAGGCACTCTAGCTTCAAAGGAAAACTTAGGAAGCTTTTGCTTGTTCTTTGTTTGGCTTTTGAAGTCAGTTTCCCTTCGAAAGAGTAAGCTTCTTTCGAAGGCAACTTGGATTTGGAGACAAATTTCCTTTTCTTAACACTTGGGCCACATGGTAAGGTCCAACTATGAAACCCTCGTTGACTCCTTCTTTCTTAACATTAGATGCATAATGTGTGCTTGCTGGATTGTAGTAACAATCTTTAGCCATGTGATTATGCAGGCCATAGATTATGCATTCAATGTTAATTTTGATGGGGCAGGTTGATGGTTGCTTTTGGAGCTTCTTTTCTTTATTATCATCCTTCCCCTTCAAGTTTTGATCCTTCTTCATAACAGAAATGATGGTACTACATTCCTTTCCTAAATTAGGATTTCCAACCACTTGAAATCCAGCTAATATGAAACCATCCTTTTGCTTTGGGTCTATCTTTAACTTTGACTCAGCCACCTTCTTGGCAGTTTTTCTTGCTGCCCTGATTTTGTTTCTTCTAGCTTTGGTGGTTAAGAGTTTTTCTTGCTGCTCTATGGTGGCTTCCATTATTGCATCATTCTTTTGCTTTTTGGGTAATAGGTCAGTAGTTGGAACCTCTTGCTCTTCTACACCACATCTAGGCTGTCTAATAGACACAAAGGAGTGTGGTGGAGCAATTTCATTGGTTCCCAACCCACTTTTGTTTTGATAACACACTTTTGAGTGGGAGGATGATGCAATGATGGTATTGAAGTTATGCTCTTCAATGGCATACTTCTTAACTTTAGCCTCAACTATCACTAGTTGGGCTTGAGCCTCAGTCAACTTGGAGATTAAATCTTTTATTTGAGCCTCGTAATTTGAATGTTCATGTTTTAAAGAGGACATATTTTTCTCTAACTCTTCTATTTTGAGTTTGTACTCAGATTCTGCTCTCTTAAAATCAGATTTTAGTATATTTAAAGACTCAATATCAGATTTAATTTCTATGTTATAGTCCTGATATAATTTAACCTTAGCAATACAGGCTGGAGTACAGAGATGTTCATATACCTTAGCGTCTTCAGTTCCAGCCATAAGGGCTTGAGCAGGAGTGACATCTTGCACCATGAAGCTCGAATCAACTTCTTGAGCAACAACTGTACTTTGTTGCTCAATGGAGTTGGTTGCAGATTTAGGGTTAGCATGATGTTGGGAGGCTTGAGTTGCTCCAGGATTAGATCTAGGAGCTTTGCATTCCCTTGCAAAGTTCCCTTGCAAAATGACCAAGCTAGTTTCAGTTGTAGCACTTGGCCTTTGTTTGGTCAAACCCAAATTTGCAGTTGGTTGGGTTCTGAGGGAACTGCCTTCTAGTTCTTTTGAAGAACTTCTTTGCTCTTTAGGTCAGGAGAGCCATCTGTTGGACAATGTCCATATATTCTACATCATCTGGGCTGAAACACTCTAGATCATCAAAACAAAATTGAAAATCTCCAGAGTGCTCACTCCCTGAACAAAGGCACATCTATCCTGGAAAGGATTTTGATGAGCTTGTTGAGACTTGGGTGTCTTAGGGAATGTGATTTAAGGCCTAGAAGAAGAGGATGACTGTTGGGGGTAGTTAAGGTACAACTAGGTCTGGGGAGTTCTTGAACCTTCAACAACATGTAGAGCATTCCTGACTGTAGAACTGGAGATGTTGTTCATCTTATGGCTTTTCTGAGACTCCATATTCATACGGTATCCATCAAGGATTCCATATAGTTAAGTCATGGTATGAGTGTCGAGATTCTCAGTTCTCTGATTGAGACACAATAGAAAGTCCACTCATGAGGCAGTGCACTCATGAAATTTCTTACTATGTCTCTTTTCTCAATAGTCACTCCCATAGACTGAAGAGAGGTGATCAAGTCCATGTATCTGAAGTATTGTTGGCTCAAGGTCTCACCAACAATATATGTGAAGTTCTTAAACTTCTGCTTCGTGCATCTTTCTTTGACTCCTTGGATTCAGCAGAACTAGATTACATCAGTTTCAAAGCCTCAAAGAGTTTTTTGGTAGACTCGCATTGCTTAAAGCCTACCATTATAGAGTTTGGTATAGCAATAAGCAGAACAATCATGGCTTTGGAATCAATGTCCATTTTCTTATAGTCTTCATCTGAGTAGTCTTCAATGGCCTTCTCAATCATGGCACCATTTCCTGTTGAAGATGCTACTTTTGGCTTGTATGGACCATGGGTAACAGACATCCATATTTGGCTATCCTGATACTTGATGAAGCCTTTAATAGGGATGCACCAAGTCTCAAAATCATCAGGAGTGATCGTAGGAGCTTTGTTCATAGTACCTATCTTAGACTCAGAGGACTTCTAGTTGAGAGCCATTAGAGTGAAGTGAGTGAGTATGAAGAAACAAGGGTGATTTTAGGATGGTAAGATCTCACAATCAAGAGCCTAAAAAGCTCTGATACCAATTGAAGGACCGGTGTTTGTCTCACAACACAAGATAATCACACAAACTCACTTAATGTCACTCGGGTTGATGAAGCAGAGTCTGAACCAAGTTCACAAGTAATATAATAAGTTCAAACAGAAAACATAAAACACAAGAGTGGTTTTCAAGATACTTGTATATATTACTTCTCAACTCAGTGTTACAAGACTCTTACAAGCATAGTTACTAAGTTACATAAAGAAACTATATACTATCTACAGCCGGTTATACTTGGAAAACCAGCTGGAACTTAGAACTAGACAAATACTACATCGTTTAGAACTAAGGTATCTAAGATAAAATAATAATATCTTAGATTAGGTAGTCATGACATGTCCATAACTTACCTTTTGTCACCAACTAAAAGTGACAACTGTACTAAGCTGAGAATGGTTGAACAGTGGATTAAAGTAAGGTCAATTACATGGGCGTGGGAAAGCGCCATGCAGTCTATTAGAGTGGCAGCGGGTTGTCAGACAAACCATACTTATGTCCACTAGTTCATAGATAGTTCTTCCGAAGCTAAATGGCTTCAGAAGAATAAATTCTTCCGAGGCCATTTATACTTCAGAAGAATCAATTTCTTTCGAGTCTTTACAAGTCTTCAGGACTTTATTCTTCGGAAGACTTTGTCTTTTGGACCTTTTAGGTTGTATACTTCGGAATAATAAGAACTTAGTCTCGAAAGACATAGTTCTTCCTTTGGAAGTTCTTCATACTTGAGCTTCGGAAGATCTTTGACTTAGCTTCGGAAGAGCAGCTTGTTCCTTTGGAAGACCATTTGTTAGCACATCAAAATATATCTAAGTGTGGTTTTGGTTGCACCAGCCTCATTAGATCCAACATAATGACTTCGATCCTAGCTTGTCACATGCATGAAGGTAAAACCCTGTTCGTGAAAATTGACGGTGTGATAAAAACCCAACCCAAAATTCTAATTCCCATTCCATCGCTGCGCTCACTCCCCTTTTTCTCTTAAATTTTCACAACCCAAGACCACACACACACAGACTTCATTATCTTTGATTCTTGCAATTGTCGGTGATCTTGGATTTTCTTGCATCAAAAGCGTGTTCTAGCATCTATACATCATTACATGTAAGTTTTATATTTAATTTCATATTCTTGATCTTCATGATAAACATGAACCCTAGATGATTCAAACGAATAAAAACATGAAACTGTTTGAAATTGATGATTGATTATGTGTTAATATGTAATACTATGATGTTGTATGGATTGTTTGTGTAAAATTGTGCCATTTAGGTCAAAATTTGAGACTTTTCTATAAATGAAACTTTATTTTGGGGCTTGTTTAGAAATTGTTTAAATTTAATTAAATTGAATTGAATTAATAGTTCTAGGATCTTAGTTGATGCTAGTGAATGAAAATTCATGTATTAAACTTTTGAATTAGACTTGGTTTTTGGGTACATTCCATTAATGAAAGTTTTTTGGGTTGATCCTTAGATGATACATTGTTGGGATACAATGGGGTTCATATTGACCATTAAGTACACACACTCTCAGACATATATTTGTTAGGTAACATTTAGCTTTTGACTTTTACAATTCATGTTTTTTTACACATTCTAAGCTGTTTTCGTGGCCCTTATTTTGCATACTTTCCTTTTAGGGGAGAAGCATACAAACCTTATTTTAGTGATTTTGGTATTATTTCTTTATCGCCTGTTACTGTAGTGCAAATGATGCGTGTGAAAGATATATATATATTTGATAAAGGTTTCGCACAGATTTAATTTTAATTGGTTATTACGAATACTGAACTACACATACAAAGGCAAGTGTACATGTTGTGTGGTTATATAGGGATGATAAGAACCGAGTATCAATCCATGGACACACCGAGCCTATTCAACAACCTTTATGATTGACTACCAGATTTGATTCTGTTTTGGGAAAAGATAAGTTGCGTTGATATAACAAAATTTTTTAGAATGTAAAGGCAATAATTAAAATAAATGTAAAAGAAAGATTGAAACTTTTGGGTTTTAAAACAGGGAATTAAGGCTATCATCCTAATTAGATTACACTTATGTAACTGTGATGTATATCATGGTGTGAGAAAAGATATAAGGTTAAGTAGTTATGTTAATGTTTATAAACATGAGCCAACGTAGATTTCTCATCTGCCAGCTCCGTAGTGACAGGGACACCAACATGAGTAACGTACAGTATTGATCAATCGAAGACACTAGTAATGTAGGTAGATCTAGTGTAATCTCTTAACATACGATTTTTGAAAACATAACTTAATTTTAGAAAGAGAGTTGATCAAGTTTCTTTTTAACATACCAATAATTTTCAAAAACCATAACAATTACTGTAGATTTCTAAGACTAATAAAAGAGAACCCGCAAATGATTAGAAAGCTAAAGTTATATGATTTCTAATAACCATTTCTAGTTCATTAGCCATAGATTTGTTATGAAGACCGGTTTCATGAATAAAAGTTAGTTCATATGTTTTTCAACCTTGTATGACATTCATAATTACAAGTCATAAGTTTATAACTATAAGGATTACACTTAGAGGCTGATGCAACCAAAGAGCTCTCAGCATGCACATGTGAAGTACAAGAAAGTTACTTCAAAAGATTTAATACAACTAAATGAATTACACTAAGTATCAAATCTTCTGAAACCAAATGACCATTTCTTCTGAAGCCAAAGATGAAGTCTTCTGAAGCTTCAAGACAAAGTCTTCCGAAGCCACGAGATTGATTTCTTCCAAAGACAGAGAAGACATACTTTATCTGACTTACTTTTAACAAAAGCTGAACCACTTTTCGCTGCCATCTGAGAAGACTTATTAACTTATATGAGGTGGTGAAAAGTTCATAGTTTTGTAAGATCTCACCATCTTAAATCCCTTTAGTTTCACACTACACTTACCAGCTCAAATGGTAGCTCTTACAAAGGCTGATATGGAAACCGAAACCATGACAAAGTCTCTATTATCACTCCTAATGACTTTGATACTTGGTGCCAATGTATGGAAGGGTTTATCAAGTCTTAAGACAGCAGGATGTGGAGATCTGTTATCACAGGACCTCACATCCCAAGCACCACTTTAGCTACTGCTGGTGGTGGGATGATACCAAAGGAAGTGGCTGACTATTCTGAAGAAGATTGGAAGAAGATAGACATAGATCAAAAGACCATGACTGCTCTTCAAACTCCTCTTCTTAACTCTATATACAGAGGCTTCAAGAAGTGCAAAACTGCTAAGCAGCTCTGGGATGCACTAAAGCTTATGTATGAGGGGTCTGTTGAGGCTAAAGAAAACAAGAAGTACCTCATGAAGCAACAGTTTAAGAACTTCACCTACAAGATAGGTGAAACTATGACTCAATAATACTTCAGCTATATTGAGATTGTGGATACTCTCATGGATGTTAGAGTCAAGCTTAAGAATAGGGACATTGTGAGAAAGTTCATGTTCTTTCTTCCTAGACAATGGACTCACTACTGTATGGCCACTAAGAGAACTAAGAACCTCTCCACCCTTACTCTCACAGAGCTGTATGGTATCCTCAGTGGCTACCAGATAGAGATAAACATACAGAATCCATCAAGCAGCTCTTCTAGCAATCAACAGAGTTCAGCCCTCCATGTGGTTGAAAGGGATAGCAGAGAACCACAACATCATCTTATCTGCTACCCTGACAACTTATAAAAGGGTCCTTTCATCACCTTCCCTGAGACACCAAAGGAGAGCTACATCCAAGGAAGTCCATTCTAAGAGACAAGCTCATCTCAAGCCTATGCATCTGCTGATGAAAGTTATAGAAACTTTTTCTTCACTCTTGAAGACTTGGATTATATCCATCTAGATGATCTGTAATACATGGAGATAGTCCAGCAAATGGCTCTTCTCACTCATATAGCCAAGAAATTCTACAAGAGAATAGGAAGAAAGTTTTCCAGCAATGTGGCTAGTGGAAAGTTTGGACTAGATAAAAGCAAGTGAAGTATTACAACTATAACCAAATGGGACACTTTGCTAGGGAGTACAAGGCACCAAGGAGAAACGATGGCCAAGCATAATCCAGATCAAACTACACTGATGCAGCTCCCAGATCTGAGAAGCTAAGCCAACCAAAACAACAAGTTGATGTTGTCGTTAAAGAAGGAGGCTTTGACTGGAGCTTTCAGGTTGAAGTTATTTCTCCCAACCAAGCACTAATGGCTGATCATGAAGAAGCCAAGGTATTAGAACATCTTTGTACACCTTAAGCATTGCTAAAGTTAACATGTATAGGTCCTATAACCTAGAAGTGAGATCTGAACTTGAGTCCTTAAATATTTTAAAAGCTGATTTCAAAAAGGCATAAAATGATTATAAACTTAAAATAGTAGATTTAGAGAAAACAATTTCTACTCTTAAGCATGAGCACACAAATTACAGGACTCAAATCAAAGATCTCATAACCAAGTTAACTAAATACCAGGCTGAGCTTGTGATAAGTAAACCTAAGGCAGAAAAATGTGTTCTTGAAGAGAAAACCTTCAAGAACATAATATTCTCATCCTTGCATGCAATTGTTATCAGAACAAGTAGGGACTAGGTTCAAATGAAATAGCTCCTCTACACATACTACTTTCTATAAGATCTCCAAGGTGTGAAACTTGTCAAGATGAGCTGCCCGTATTGATCCTATCTAAGAAGAGGATGAAGATGAAGAAGAGATAGTGAAGGATGAACCTAAAGTGAGTGAGAAAGGTTATCCTAAAAAGGGTCACTATTCTCCTGGAGAAAAGATAGAACCAAGGATGACCAAGTCAACAAGGAAGAACTTAATCAGGGCAGCCAAAAAAAATCATAGAAAGCCTAAGAAATCAAGGCCACTTTAGTTTCCAAACAAAAACAAGTATTCATCCCTACTAGGTTTGAAGTGGTAAAGACTAAAGACCCAACTATGGACTCTAGTACTAGGAGTCCTAGTTCATGTTCAAAACATCCTGGTCAAGAAAAGAAGGTTGATAAAATATGCACCACTACTGCATATCCTGAACCATCCAGTTCCAAGAGCAAGCCTTGAAGGAAATGATCTGCCCAAAATACATATTGAATTGATGTGACTAGTATGTCATGATCCAAGTCGGGTCATACCCAATAACGAGCTAGACAAACACCAAAGATATTTGTTTTATGATACGATCATATAAATAAATATTAACACTTAGAATATTTGGAAATTGGGTTTCCAAACATTTACACTTGTGTTGTATATAAATTATATGGATAATTTATTTCAAAGAGAGAGTAATATTAATTCATCCGCATTCGTTTTACACAGTCGCATTTGATGTGGTTGAACAAATGTGGATGATGTTTACTCATCCGCATTCGTTTAACACAGCCGCATTTGATGTGGTTGAACAAATGCGGATGATGTTTACTCATCCGCATTTACAAATGCGGGTGAACAAACCCTGTCCGCATTTGTTTTGGAACAAATGCGGATGAGCATTTCTGGAAATGCTGATGGAAACATACATCCGCATTAGCTAATGCGGATGACCATTTGCAAATGCGGACGAATTACTTCACCCGCATTTACAAATGCGGGAGAACAACTTCATCCGCATTAACTAATGCGGATGTTGTTCTGAGAAATGCGGATGGGTTAAGGGGCTGGGCCCCACCCACTTTTCTCTCTCCTGAACTTTATGTTTCCAAGGACATGCAATATAAGATGGCTTGCAGATCTCTCTAAACACACGACTTGAGAACACGAAAAGTGTAAGAACCCCTTTTCTCTCGATCGGTCTAGAGAAACATAAAAAGGGAGTTGTATAAGTGAAAATCCTAGCAACCGGTGTTCTTGTTGGTGGCTCGTGGGTAGACCAGCTTGAGGCTTCTTGCTTTAGGAGCTGCCATCCTCGTTCACCTCCTCCGACCTCATAGTTGAAGGTAGTTCTTCGTACCTTCTATGGTTGTTTGTAAGCATGATTTCATATATCGATCCATATGGGTTTTGACTGATTTTATATAAAAATGGTTTATATATAAATTAGCTCACTGTAACAAGTTTAAATTATATATATATTCCGCTGCGTTCTTCTATTTTATAAGGATAAAATAGATCTGTTTAACTTGTGAAAACCCTCAATGGTATCAGAGCCGGTTATATGGATACGTGCTTCATTTGGACTGAAAATTTGGTTTCTTGGTGATGATTCACCAAAAGCCGAGAGGCTTCAGCCCTAGTATCCCATATTTTTCAAGATCTATTTAGACATGCATATAGGAATCTTGGAAAATTTATATCATTTGGATGATTTTGTTTTGGAAACAAAACCATGGTTCTCGGCTGTTTATGCTTCAGCCGAGAATCTATGGTTCAAGGGGATGCTTTTGGATTTTGCTTACATATGTGGATATGTATTTTATTTGTTCATAACCAAAGCTTTGACCTATGGATGAATGTGTTGTGATTTGTTTTAATTATTCAAATGGTTTGTAATAATTAAACATGTTTATTCTTCCTATTGGGTATGTAATTTATTTATTTTTCATTTGGTATGTAAATAAATAGGCTAGTTGCACTTCACTTTTACTAGAAAATTTGTATTTAGAATATGTTTTGTAAAAGAAGATGCAACAAGACTATCTTTCTCGGTTTTAACCAAAAGGAGAAGATGAAGGCCCAAAGGAGTTTGGTGCTGAAGTCAAAGCCTAAATGGAGACCCAAATGGATTGGAAGAGTCACAACACAAGGTGGACACTTGAAGCATTTGGATGCGGGATCAAGTGGGAGTTCACCGGCACAAATGTTGTGTCATTTTCACCCTTAGAAACGACTTTATTAACTCACTTGTTTCGGTCAACAAGTGATGTTAAGCTTAGATGGCTACGGTTATGGACTCATGTGATGCTTGTGTGGTTGTTTTATTATTGTTTTGTGATATATGGATATGCATGTTTAAACAATTTAAAATCAACAACAAGCATAAAATTGGTTCTTATAAAACATTAACATGGGTAATAAAAGGGTTTATTAAAAGTTAATGTGTTCACAATAAAATTGGTTTTATTGAAAGAACCTTGAAAATTGTTTCACACTGGTACCACACATTTGAATGCATGCAAATGTTAGGTGCAAAATAGTTTTCAAAACTAGAATTAATGAAAACTAAAATCCCTTTTGAAACAAGTTTAACACCATCCTTTTACACAACACTCGAATCACTTGGGAACTATTTGTGGGATAAAGGTCACCTAACCACTCTTAGGGAACTTGTGTGTTTGAGGTGGGGTTAACATATTTGTGGGATAAAGGTCACCTAACCACTTGTATGTGTAAACTCACACGTGTGTGTAAGTAGGACAACTTGAGTTGGAAACCATGTGAATAGGGTCACCGAAGCATGGTGTACAATGGTGTTGATGGGATTAAACATGCCAACTAAACATAAAGATGTTTAACCGATCCCATAAAACTAGAAGTTGCAAAGGGTTGCAATTGTCAAGTGTTGACTACCTTGTTAATTTAAATGATGGGATAAAGGTCACCTAACCATTATTTAAATGTAACGTTGGATTCTAGATTTTAATTATTAATTGTCTATGAGACGTGAAAGGGGTATTAATAATTAAAGTTTTATTTTCGGAAATACTAAAAATGAACTTTGTTTGTAGAAATGGCCGCCAACAACAACGCTCCCACCCCGACCGTCCATAACCTATCACTAAGAACTATATTAGAAAGGGATCGTCTTAACCATAATAATTTTATGGATTGGTTTCGTAACTTGAGAATCGTTCTCAAGCAAGAAAAGAAATCTTACGTACTAGACGATCCCATTCCCGACGAACCCGACGTTAATGATGTTGAGGCCTATAACGATTGGGTTAAGCACACTGAGGATTCTGTGCAGGTTTC
This sequence comes from Flaveria sonorensis, assembly GCA_025506505.1. Lineage (NCBI taxonomy): Eukaryota > Viridiplantae > Streptophyta > Magnoliopsida > Asterales > Asteraceae > Flaveria > Flaveria sonorensis. Next base: position 46,930,457 of record CM046438.1, read on the forward strand.
TTGCCTCATGTTGGGAACTATGATTCCCGAGCTCCAAAAGGATTTAGAGCATCATGGGGCATACGACATGATTACCCAGTTGAAGGAAATGTTCCTTCAACAAGCAAGGGTAGAACGCTTCGAAACGGTTCGAGCGCTTCATGCATGTCGCATGGAAGAAACTCAATCGGTTTCATCTTATGTACTTAAGATGAAGAGCCACATTGATCGCCTTGAAAGGCTAAATTGTCCCGTCTCAAAAGAGTTGGCCACGGATTTGATCCTTAATGGCCTAACTAAAAGGTTTGAGACGTTCATCATGAATTATAACATGAACGGGTGGGACAAGAGCATTGGTGAGCTTCACGCAATGCTCAAAACGGCCGAGGCGGGGATGGGTAAAAGGGTTTTACCCGTCCTCACGATCAATGAGGGAGGCAACAAGAAAAGGCAACACCCCGATCCCAAGGCAAATGTTGCTAAAGGAAAGGGATACATCAAAGGAAAGGGTAAGGGAAAGGCAAGAACTGAACCTCCAAAACCAAAGCTTAAGAAGCCTAAGGTAACGGAGAACGATCCATGCTTTGAGTGTGGTGAGATAGGACATTGGAAGAGGAATTGTCCAACCTATCTCAAAGAGTTGAGAAACAAGAGGGATGCTGGGCAGACCTCAGGTACAACTTTCATGATTCATATTGAATTGAATGTTATTTCTTCAAACACATGGGTATTGGATACCGGATGTGGAACTCATATTTGCAATTTGTTGCAGGGGTTCAAAAGAAATAAGCATTTCAAGAAGGGAGACACAAGTCTCTACATGGGCAACGGAGCAAAAGTTGATGTTGAAGCCCAAGGAGACTATGTTTTGAAGCTTCCAAATGGTTTGGAAGTTGTCTTGAAAAACATCTTGTATGCTCCTAGTTTGACTAGGAACATAATTTCTGTTTCCCTTTTAAAACAATATGGTTATGTATTAAAGTTTGTAAACAATGGTATTTGTGTTTTTATGGATGATGTATTTTATTTTGAGGCTATGCCTTATAATGGTATCTATGAATTGGTTCATGATAACTCATCTTTTAATAACTCGTTATACCAAACAAGCACCAAGAAACTTAAAATGGGTTTAAGTGATTTATATCTTTGGCATTGTCGTCTTGGGCATATAAACAAGAATCGGATTCAAACACTTCAAAAGAATGGTCTTTTGGAAACAAATGAAAATGGTTCATTTAATAAGTGTGAATCTTGTTTACAAGGAAAGATGACCAAGTTGCCCTTTAGTGGTACTAACGAAAGGGCAAAGGATTTATTAGGAATCATACATTCGGATGTATGTGGTCCTTTTAAGACAATGACAAGGAATGGTGAGAGATACTTCATTACCTTTATCGACGATTATAGTCGTTATGGTTATGTGTACTTGTTGACACACAAACATGAAGCTTTTGAAATGTTCAAAATCTTTAAGAATGAAGTAGAAAATCAACTCAATAAAACAATCAAAGTTCTTCGTTCAGATAGAGGAGGTGAATACCTGAGTGATGCTTTTCAAGATCATCTTATGAGTTGTGGGATTGTCTCACAACTTACTCCACCCGGAACACCGCAACATAATGGTGTGTCTGAAAGGAGAAACCGAACCTTATTGGATATGGTTCGATCTATGATGGCTAGAAGCTCACTACCTCTATCATTTTGGGGTTTCGCATTGCTCTCCGCGGCTCGTATTTTGAATATGGCCCCAACCAAGAAAGTGGATACGACACCTTTTGAAATATGGCATGGAAGAGTTCCATCACTATCATATTTAAAGGTATGGGGTTGTGAAGCTTATGTGAAGCAGAACACCCAAAACAAGTTAGAAAGTCGATCCATTAAGTGTATATTTGTTGGATATCCCAAAGACTGTATGGGATATTACTTCTTTAATCCAACCGAGCAAAAGGTATTTATTGCTAGAAAGGCTGAGTTCTTAGAAACTAAGTTTCTTATGGAAGAAACGACGTATAGAACAGTGGAAATTGATGAGGATCAAGAACCACAAGCCAATACACGTTTGGTTGAAATTAGCGATCAACAAGAGGTTGTTGATAATGATCAAATGGTTGATCAATACACACAAAACGTTCGCAGATCTGGTAGAATTAGCATTCCACCTGAAAGATATGGATTTTTCATGAATGGATGCTATGTGGTTGACTCGGATGAACCAACTACATACCATGATGCAATGTCCAATTCGGATTGTGACAAATGGCTAGAAGCCATGAACGTTGAGATGCAATCCATGTATGACAACCAAGTATGGGAATTGGTTGAACCACCACTTAACTCCAAACTGGTTGGATGTAAGTGGGTTTTCAAGAAGAAAACCGATATGCATGGAAACTTGGATACTTATAAAGCAAGACTTGTAGCAAAGGGTTTCACTCAAACTCAAGGGGTTGATTATGATGAAACATTCTCGCCTGTGGCAATGCTAAAGTCAATTAGGATATTATTTGCCATAGCTGCATATTATGACTATGAGATTTGGCAAATGGATGTCAAAACCGCTTTCCTTAATGGACATCTCGAAGAGACTGTCTATATGGTTCAGCCTGATGGTTTTGTCGATCCAAAACATCCTAATAAAGTATGCAAGTTAAAGAAATCAATCTACGGATTGAAACAAGCATCGAGAAGTTGGAATCAACGTTTTGATGAAGAGATCAAGAAATTTGGATTCATCAAGAACGCTGATGAAGCTTGTGTGTATAAAAAGGCTAGTGGGAGCATTATCACATTCTTAGTATTGTATGTTGATGACATACTACTATTTGGAAATGATGTTCCAACCATGGAAGGTGTTAAAGCCTGGCTTGGAAGTTGCTTTTCCATAAAAGATCTTGGTGAAGCCGCCTATATTTTGGGAATAAAGATCTATAGGGATAGATCAAGACGGTTGATAGGTTTAAACCAAAGTGCATACATTGATAAAATCTTGAAAAGGTTCAAGATGGAAAACTCTAAGAAAGGTATGGTACCTATTCAAAGAGGGACAATATTGAGTACATCTCAATGTCCGAACTCAAAGGATGAGCAAGAAAGAATGAAGGAAATCCCATATGCATCTGCTATAGGATCCATCATGTATGCAATGATATGCACTAGACCGGACGTGTCATGCGCATTAAGCATGACAAGTAGATATCAACAGAATCCAGGTAATAGCCATTGGATGGCTGTTAAAAGTATATTGAAATACCTTAGGAGGACTAAGGATATGTTTCTAATATATGGATCTGGTGAGGAGGAGCTCGTTGTAAAAGGTTACACGGATGCGAGCTTCCAGACTGATCGAGATGATTCTCGATCACAATCGGGGTATGTCTTCATTATGAATGGAGGGGTAGTGTCCAGGAAGAGCTCGAAGCAGGACGTGGTAGCATTGTCCACTACAGAATCCGAATACATCGCCGCTTCATTGGCAGCTCAAGAGGCTGAATAGTTAAAAAAATATATTGCGGATCTAGGGGTAGTCTTTACCATTCAAGACCCCCTAGAGATCTTTTGTGATAACGAGGGTGCGATTGCTCAAATCAAAGAACCCCATGCACATCAAAAGACAAGGCACATTGAGAGGAGATTCAACTACATAAGGGATGAAGTTGAAAAGGGAAAGATATGTATTTGCAAAGTTCACACAAATCAAAATATTGCGGATCCACTCACGAAGCTCCTTGAAAGGGCAAAGCATGAGAGTCATACTTGTGCCTTAGGACTTCGATATTCTAGTGGTTGGATTTGATCTGTTTTGTATTTTAACTTTGGAACGAATGTAATACTAACTCTTTGTATAAATTATGACATTTTGAGTTATGTTCCATTTTAGCATGTTTACATCCATGAATATGTTTATTATTCTAAATGTCCGTAGTCGGTTATATTTGTGGGAACAAACATGAATGTAAGACTATTATGAACATGGATTGGTAGATATTCATAAGGTATGAATATAGAGCAAAAGGTTGTTACCAAGGTTCATAGATATTTGTGGGATACAAATATTAGACTGACCCGCTCTCAAATGTTACTGCATGGAATTCTATAATTGATCATAAGTAAATTTGAGTAAAGGCGAATATCATAGTGTCCTCTGACCTGAGATACATATTGGGTTTTGATATTCACCAAATATTATACCTTGTTCTATTTCTTCACTGTTCTGAAATAATGGACAATACACAAGGCTATGTTCAGGTGTGATACAAGGTGATTGTGATAAACGTATGTAGTCAAGATGGGATTTGTTCCTCTTATTTGTTGAGAGTATGATGTCTAAGGCCTGATAAAGTTAAATCAACATGGAATGATCATTCTGTGTCCCTGGATTGAACATGACATCTGAAACAAAAGGATATATGATTGGATTCACCTAAATCAGTTCAAGTAAGGGACTTGAATGGAATAATGTTATTGAATGGCACTTAGTCATGCATATTAGGGGTAGTAAACCGTTGTTAGGCGGTATTTGCTACTTGCATTAATCCTCTATGTATCTTGTGCAAGTGGAAGATTGATGGAACTGATCTGCCCAAAATACATATTGAATTGATGTGGCTAGTATGTCATGATCTAACTCGGGTCTACCCAATAACGAGCTAGACAAACTCCAAAGATATTTTTTTTATGAGATGATCATATAAATAAATATTAACACTTAGAATATTTGGAAATTGGGTTTCCAAACATTACACTTGTGTTGTATATAAATTATATGGATAATTTATTTCAAAGAGAGAGGAATATTAATTCATCCGCATTCGTTTTACACAACAACATTTGATGTGGTTGAACAAATGCGGATGATGTTTACTCATCCGCATTTGTTTATCACAGCCGCATTTGATGTGGTTGAACAAATGCGGATGATGTTTACTCATCCGCATTTACAAATACGGGTGAACAAACCCTGTCCACATTTGTTTTGGAACAAATGCGGATGAGCATTTCTGGAAATGCTGATGGAAACATACATCCGCATTAGCTAATGCGGATGACCATTTGCAAATGCGGACGAATTACTTCACCCGCATTTACAAATGCGGGAGAACAACTTCATCCGCATTAACTAATGCGAATGTTGTTCTGAGAAATGCGGATGGGTTAAGGGGCTGGGCCCCACCCACTTTTCTCTCTCCTGAACTTTATGTTTCCAAGGACATGCAATATAAGATGGCTTGCAGATCTCTCTAAACTTACGACTTGAGAACACGAAAAGTGTAAGAACCCTTTTTCTCTCGATCGGTCTAGAGAAACATAAAAGGGAGTTGTATAAGTGAAAATCCTAGCAACCGGTGTTCTTGTTGGTGGCTCGTGGGTAGACCAGCTTGAGGCTTCTTGCTTTAGGAGCTGCCATCCTCGTTCACCTCCTCCGACCTCATTGTTGAAGGTAGTTCTTCGTACCTTCTATGGTTGTTTGTAAGCATGATTTCATATATCGATCCATATGGGTTTTGACTGATTTTATATAAAAAATGTTTTATATATAAATTAGCTCACTGTAACAATTTTAAAATTATATATATATTCGCTGCGTTCTTCTATTTTATAAGGATAAAATAGATCTGTTTAACTTGTGAAAACCCTCAAGCCTCACCCTAAGAAGTCTGCTACATCATCTGCAAGGGTGAAGAGGGAAATGGAAAGAGATCTAGCTCGGGCTTTTACTCAAAAGAAGCCTCTCAAAAGTATGCAAGTTAAATGCATCATATATGGTGGTACCTCTCACTTTGATGAGGATTGCAAGTACAATCCCAAGAGTACCATCCATATGAACAAGAAGAAACTTATGAGAAGAAAAGAAGAAAGCTTCGAAAGGAACAACTTTTCGTCTCGGAACCTCCAAAGTGAAGAAGACGATAGGTGGAAAATTACATTCGGAAGAAATTTTGGTCTCGAAAGAAAGGAATGCTTTCGAAGTACTGAAGTTTGCTGTAATGGATGCATAAGCTTCTGAAGGTCCAGACTCCAAATCTTCCAAAGTCATCAAAACTTCCAAAGTGTTAAAGGTCAAGTCTACTTTTCCAAAGATGGCGTGGAAGATGAAGGAAGGCCATGTGACTAAAAGTTCTTCATCTACAACACCAAATGATCCTCAAAGCCTGCATATAGGATCAATAACTGTTGAACTATCTTTAACTCACTTTGACAAGCCTAATACCAATAACGCTTGGGTTTATAAATGTAACTAACTAACTCTTGCCCAAGACCAATAAGGCTTGGGTTTCCAAATGTAACTAACCAACTCTTTCTATACCAAGGGAAATGTATGGATCATTAACAGTGGTTGTTTTAGGCATAAGGCAGTGGCTCTTTGCTTCAGAACTTTGAGAAAATTGATGGAGGGCCAGTTGCTTTTGGAGGAGAATCAAATGGTTACATTACTAGAAGGGGCAGGGTCATAAATGGTAAGCTCAGCATTGAGAAGGTAAATTTTGTTAAGGAGCTTGGATACAATCTCTTGAGTGTATCCCAATTTTGTAATCAGAGACATAACATGTTTTTTAATGAGCATGAGTGCATTGTTCTCAAGCCCGGGGTGGTCTTTCCTCAAGAGCATATCCTGCTTAGAGCCCCCAGAAAAGGGAACATGTACAAGATGGATTTGCAGAAAACATCCCCTTTAGGAGAAGTTTCTTTCTTCCTATCTAAAGCAAATAGTGATGAGTCTTTTCTCTGGCATAAAAGAATGTGCCATGTAAACTTTAAGAACATGAAGAAATAAATTAAGAATGATTTGGTAACTGGAATGCCAAAAAAAGAGTTTACAAGTGATAACCACTGTATTGCATGTCTGAAAGGGAAGAAACACAAAGTGTCTCACAAGCCAAAGGAAAAGAACTCAATCACTACTCCCCTACACTTATTACATATGGATCTCTTTGGCCCTACCAGAGTAATGAGTTTAGGAAGAACTTCATATTGCCTAGTGATCACAGATGATTTCATAAAATACACTTGGGTTTTTTTTCTTAGAACTAAGGATGAGACTCTTGAGATCTTGAGGAACTTCATTCTGAAAATTGAGAATCAATATGATCACAAGGTCAAAATCATAAGATGTGATCAAAGAATAGAATTTAACAACCAAATCCTTGATACATTTTGTGATAAAAAGGGTATTACAAGACAATAAAGTGCTCCCAGGACTCCTTAGCAAAATGGTAGTGTTGAGAGGAGAAACAATTTACTTATAAGGCTACAAAGACCATGCTCTCTGACTCTAAACTGTCCATCATCTTCTGGGCAGAGGCAGTCAACACTGACTGCTATGTGTAGCACATAGTTTTAGTAGTCAAAACTCATGGTAAGACACTTTATGAGCTGTGGCATAAAAGGAGACTTTTTATTGGTTTGCTCAGATCATTTGGATGTCGATGCACCATCTTGAATATCAAAGATCAAATAGACAAATTTGATGAGAAATTAGATGATAGACACTTTATTGGATACCCTTCCCAAGCTAAGGCTTATAGAGTATACAATCTCAGAACTAGAGTAGTTAAAGAGTTAGCCAATATGACCTTTTATGAGCACACACCCAGTGTGAAAGGTTCTGGTCTTGATTGGCTATTCGATCTTGATTTAGTTACTAACTATTTTAACAAATCTTGTGAAGTTGTTTCAGGATCTACAGGTAGCTTATCAATAGGAGATCTTGACCCAAGATTTGAGCTGAGAAGACCAAGTTAGAAAACTACTTCAGCTCCAGTGGTAACAATCCATGCAATTGGAAATCCTACCAGCACAATAATGATAAACTCTTTAGCTGACACATCTGAAGTGCCTACAAATTCCAGTACTGAGGCAAAGAACTCAAATGAAAGGACTTCTAATATAGATGCAGATGGATGTGTTGATAGTGATCAAGAATTTCTTGATGCTGATAACCACTCCATAGAAGACAACATCAATGATATCACACACTCATTAGATCAAGCTTCTCTTGATAAGTGTATTGATGTGGTGGGTAATACTCAATCACCAGATCTAAATTTCACCAATTTAGATCTGTCCAACCAACTTGCTGTGATTCCTTAGCTGATAATCCACAAGTCACATCCTACCACAAACATCATTGGAGATGTTGAGACAGGGGTGAGAACAAGAGGACGACCCATGACAAAAATGTTTGTCTGTACTCTTGTTTCTTGTCCCAGATTGAGCCAAAGAAAGTTGATGAGGCTCTAAAGGATGGAAGTTGGGTTGAAGCAATGCAGGAGAAACTACTTCAATTCAGAAGACAAAAGGTTTGGAACCTATGCCCACTTCCTTATAAGAAGACACCAATAAGTACCAAGTGGGTTTTTAGGAATAAGAAAGGTGATAAAGGACTTGTCATCAAGAACAAGGCAAGACTAGTTGTTCAAGGGTACACACAAGAAGAAGGGATTAACTACATAGACGTTTTTGCTCCTATGGCAAGACTTGAAGCTGTTAGGATATTCCTTGCTTTTGCTGCATCCAAGGATTTCATGGTCTACCAACTTGATTTCAAGTGTGCTTTCTTATATGGTGTAATAGATGAGGAAGTGTATGTCAAACAACCACCTGGCTTTGCAGACCCATATCATCCTAATTATGTCTGCAAGCTTGACAAAGCTCTCTATGGGTTGCATTAAGCTCCAAGCAAGTGGTATGAGACATTCTCACAGTACGTTGTTCAGAATGGATACAAAAGGGGTACTATTGATAGCATACTCTTATTTAAAGGACCAGGGAATGACTTGATGCTAGTTTAAGTTTATGTAGATGACATCATCTTTGGGTTACCTAATCCAAAGCTCTACAAAGACATTGAGAAGCTGATGAAGAATAGTTTCAAATGTATACCATAGTGGAACTCAATTTCTTTCTAGGAATTCAAGTGAAGTAGCTTAACAATGGCATCTTTATAAACTAGTCAAAGTATGTGCAAGACATACTTACTAGATTTCATCTAACTGAGTGTAAGGTTGCTAAGACACCCATAGCCAGAAACCACTCTCTAGGACCTGATCTTGAAGGAGAGTATGTTGATGAACATCTTTACAGGGCTATGATTGGGTCTCTTATGTACCTGGTTACTATCAAAAGGATTCTCAGATATCTCAAATGTGCTCCCAAACTAGGCCTTTGGTATCCAAAGAATTCTTACTTCAATCTGTATGCTTATACAGATAGTGACTATGATGGCGGTAACATGACTGCTAAGTCTACATCTGGGGGATGTTAATTCCTTGGTGGAAGGATAGTCTTATGGCAATGCAAGAAACAATCATGTGTGTCTGCATCAACTGTGAAGCTGACTACATTGCTGCTACAAGCTGCTGTGCTCAAGTGCTTTGGATTCAGAATCAGATACTGGACTATGGATTCAACTTCAAAGAGAACCCCATCCACATAGACAACAATAGTGCTATCTCCATCACAGAGAATCCTGTGAAGCAATCTAAGACAAAGCACATCACATCAAGTATCATTTGATAAGAGATAATTTTGAAAAGGGACTAATAAAACTAGTCAAAGTTAACACAAATGAACAATATACTAATTGTTCATAAAAGCTTTTGATGAACAGAGATTTAAGTATTTAGTATCAGCTATTGGGATGATTAACTTTGAGAAGATTTTCTTAAGTTCTAGATTATTTTTCAAACATATGTGTCTTAAGTTGTTTATATTATCACCTATATAAGCCCAGTTTACTTTGGAAGAAATTCTTCAAATTGATATCCCTTAGAATTCTGAGAAATTAAGATATGTTTTCTATCGGAAGACATTAAGTTGGCTTCAGAAGAAAATTATGTCTTCAAAACTAATAACTACTTACTAAGAAATTTACCTTCGGAAGAAATTCCGATATATATATCTTTTGAAGCTTAAATATACTTCTAAGTTCTTATATGTTTTGAAGGACAATTTGTGACATCCGGTAATTTTCCGTTACCAAACTCCGTTAGTTCCGTTAAGTCTTGCATACACGTGTCGTGAGCACACACTCGTTGTTGTTTAACGTTAGTGACTTAATAATAATTAATAATGTTAAAAAAATAATTTCTATGTGATTATTAAGTGGTGTTTATATGTTTACGTGATTTAAATATTTAATTGTGAATTTTATCGCATAACGCGAGAACGTGTGTATTTAATTTGTGAATTTTGTAACTTGTAACAATAATGCATATGATTATTATTGTTAGTTTATATGCTTGTTATTTTTAGTTAAAAACCTTTTAAAAAGATTTTAAAAGCTTAGTTTTTATAAAATACAAATTATAAGGGTTTAAATGGTAAATATGATTAATTAATTAAAACAAAATCAGAACCCAACCCTAATCCCACCCCTAGGGCCACGACCAACTTCAAACACACGCATACACTTCGAAATTCAGCAAGAACAAGCAATTCCCCTCGGTTTTGGATCGATTTCAAGGGTACAACACGTTGGAAACATCAAATCTTGTTGATTACACGATTTAAAGGTTAGATTTTGTGTTCTTTTGATGTGTTTTATACATGGCGAGAGCATGGGTTCGAATATTGCAACTGAAGGTTGATTTCTTGATGTTTGTTGATGTTATTGTGTTAGCTAGGTTGTATATATGTTAGTTAATGTTGATTATGCAAGAAAGTTATGTTTTTGATGCGTTGTTCATAGGTTACTAATAATAGTAACTTTATTTGCATGAATATGGTGATTTGATGATGAATTGATGTTGTTAATGTGTTTGTGATGATGATTAGGTGTTAGATTGATGATATTAATGTTATAAATCCAAGAATGAATGTTGTAGTTCATGTCTTACTAAAAATAGTAACTTTTGGTTAGAAAGATTGATGGATTATGATGATTGGATGTTGTTGATCATGTCTACATGTTAACATGAGCTTGAATTGGTATATTAGTAATGAATTCATGAATGTATTGGGTGTTTGATAGATTTTGGGATGTGCTTTCCCAAAAGGGAAACTTTATTTGCACAAAATCTTGAATATGATGATTTGAGCATGTTTGGGGCATTAGGATCATGCTAGTATGTTCATGGATGGTTTCTAAGGTGGAAGAATGTATTGTTTGGGTTGTATGAATGCTAAATTGGTTAGTTGATAGATTTGGTCTATTTGTGGGATTACATGGTAATGGGTCATATGGGTATTGATAGGACTATTGGTTGGGTTGTAATAGATCAAGGTTGCACATTTTGGTTGATGTGGACTCTATGGAATAATGTAATGATTGTTATACACGCATGCGAATCTGAGGCCCCTACTTAGTAGGATTGGCAGGGTTTAGGGTGTGAAGTTGTGAGTGACTTCACATGGCATGTTGTGCATGATTTGATTCCATGTGTGATGCATTATTTATGGCATAGTTATGTTGAGCATGATGATTATTTGAGATTCGCGTAACTTGTATGAAAATCTGGTTGTATGATGATCTAGGTAGTACATATGGTTAATGAAGTGACATATGTGATTAGCTTGTATGTTAACCATGTGTGATGAATTGGTATGTTTGTTTGAATGGAATTTCACCAATAATGTCACCAACGGGTCAAACGGGTCAACTGGTCAATGTGTTTTGTTTTTCCAAAACCTTGAGTCCTTTGGTTTATAGAGCACTTAGGGTTTCATTATGATTCTGTGTACACGTACTTATGTACTTGCATGTTCTAGGTGACCTCTGAAGGTTGTCTTTCCACTCTCTCTTTCAAGTTAAGCTCTTAAGTCTTTATTGTGCACACCAGGTGAGTTCATGCCCCACTCTTTTTACATAATCTCTTTTGGGGGAGATAGCATACTGTTTTTTTACAAACGCTTTATTTATATAGTTGTGTATAGTATAATATAGTGCTGATTACCATGGAAAGTCCTCACACTTTTGGATTGTTAATAATGATTTAGCGGGGAATTTTTGGGTAGTACTACTGGGTCTGACGAGCCCTACCTGTGCGACTCGAGGTCGAACGGGTGCAATTTTGTCCTAACGAACATTGTCACGACCTGGTATGTCGTGGCAGGAGGCAACAAACGTAACACAGTCAGCTTCAATCGTGAAATCGCTATGATTATTACTATTTGTTTATAGACTAGCTATCTATTACAATACACTTCTTATATTGTGCAACTGTTATTGATTTATGTTTAACGCAAACTCTTGAACTCACCAATCATTGTGTTGACTCTTTTAGTATGCTATTCTCATGTTGAGGCTACCATTGCCTAGGAGCACGTGCACGGGTCAGCATCATTGAGTTGTCAGCATGATTGAAACTTGTTTTGGTTTGGTTATTAAACATTTAAGTATTTGTTGGTATTACTTTGGGCGCGTGTGTTTGCACATTTTACATTATATTGTTTTACTTTGGTCTTTCTGGTTATTTAAATGCTTCTGCATTGTTTTAAAGTTAAACTCTGATTTTGATTGTTTGTTCATATAGAGTCGTTCTGAGTAACTAATGACTGAGATCCTGGTATGTCACACGCCCGCGGTAAAACCCCACACGTGGATTTTGAGGGTGTGACACAATTTCCTTCCGAAATCAATTAAATCTCGGAAGCTTTATTCATTCTTTGCATAAAACTTTTGAAGTTTAATATCTTCAAACCAAATATATCTCGGAAGTAAAATACTCAAAGTATTTTTCTTCCGAAGCAAATTCTTGTAAAGCTAAGGAATATCTTTCAAAGACAAGTTGGCTTTGGAAGTTTTCTCAAAACTTTTAAAGACAAATTACTTTTAAAAGATTTAGACTTCCAAGAAAACTACCTTTTTGGGCACTTTTTCAGAGGTTGGACCGACATCCGGATTTCAAAGTTTGTCCTTTTGCATTAACTTTATCTCAAATCCTTACCATATAAATATTCGTACAATGGTTCCCCCTCTTTCACATTCCTTTTCATATGCAAAAGTTCTAACCCTAAATTCACCCACAAACCGCCTTTGTTCTTAGCTTTCTTCACTCAGAAGCTTTCTAAAAAGGCCAACCCTGAACCCCGAAACCAACTAGATTTTTCCATGCACTTACACAGGCAACATAATCTGTTGTCATCTGAGAAAAATCCAGGTTTCTCAGATGTTTGCTGCTTTTTCTCAATCAAACTACCTCACCGCACTCACAATAGACCCTTCACTGTATGGAGAACAACTCCTAGAGTTCTAGAGGACCTGCCAAGAAGTCATCTTGGACAGTGAGAAGGCACTGTCTGCCACAGCGAGGGGAGGACAATTTCCATTACTTCAGCCACAATCAACATTAATCTAAGGCTGGATGATGAAAAAGGTGAGTTGTCCTTCCCCAAATATGTTGTAAATGACTCATTCTGGTAGATGGTCTATAAAGGGGAATACACAGTCAGAACCTTCTAAGAAGGGTAAGGTTTCCTCTTAGTGGAAGTACATCCTCCATGTTATAATCCACTCTCTGTCTAACAAACATAGAGGTTAGGACCAGATTCATGAGGACTTATCTTATATAGTCCATGAGATGGTTTAAGGGGTCAAGTTCAAGTATTCCTGGTTTGTCTACACATACTTGCTTGCTAACCTAGACTCCTTAGAGTATTATATGTTCCATAAATATGTACAACACATTCTTAACTATGAATTGGGCTCACAGTTAAGGGGGACATGTAATACTCTTAAATTGGGACAAATGAAGCCTGGCATCTTCAAAATAATAAGAAAGACCACTATTGGTTTTTCAGGGGTAGAAACAGCCCTGGTCCCAAAAATGTTAGAGCTCATTGCTCAAGGTTACAACTTGGCAACACCAGCCCATGTTAAAACCACACCTTCTACATCTACACCACCCACACAGCCACAAATAACCATCACCTACACCATCAAATCCAAACAAACCATTGCTTAGTCTACTCATATTGAGCAGGTCCCCATATCACCACCCATGCAGGAGGAAGTGGAACCAAAAGCTCCTACTTCCCCTAAGGAGCATACCACTCCATCTATTTTTTTGATCAGTGCTGAGGTTCCTCATCCTCAGCCTGATGAGCTCATCACCCCAGCCTTAAGCCTTCACTCTGAGTCTCAAAACTCAAGTGATCAACCTTCAGGGGAAAGCTACATTCCCTAGTCGTTAGACTTAAACCAACCCATCCCTGACCTCCAATTTTATAATGATTAGGATATGGGATTTAGTGAGTACCATGAGTCTCTCTTCTCCTCCCCTTCTCAAGGAGAAATAAGTGCTCCTAAATCAGCCATGTCTAGCCCACATCATCACCCCAAACTGAGGTGGATTTCCCTGAACATGTTAAGGAAGTCCATATGGAAAAGCCTCTCACTTTTGCAAGTGATTACATCATTGAGACCTCAATCATGGCAACCCAGCCCATTAACACTTCTATTGAAGCTGTCATTGTATAGGGGAAATCCAGCAACCAAGAAACCCAAGCTAGTGGTGAGGAAGAAGACATGATTCTTCTAATAAATTTGAGGGGAGTCTGCAACTAAAGCCGCAAAAACTATCTAACATCTGCACCTATTGAGTTTCAAAGGTAAGTTACCTAGAATCTCAGGTGATTACCTTGCAAAGGCAGGTCAGTGGCCAGCAACTTGAGATCATCGATCTCAAGGGCAAGTTAGCTAAGAGACCTGCCAGACGAACACAACCAGGTCCATAAGAACCTGTAGATGTGTTGGACCTAACCCTTAGCTTCCCTATACAAGAGGGTGATGCTACCAAAAAGGGGGAGAAAGTCTTAACTACAATCACAGAACCTAGGAGTTCTGCCCAGAGTATGGACATAGAGGACTCACCACCCTCACTTGCAATTGTCCATACTCAACAACCTCCTCAGGCCCATATTAATATGGAAGCCCTAATTCAAAGCCTATTTGAGGAGGGCATACCAGCGATTATGTCTACCCCATCTTACCCTGCTAAAAATCCAATAGTAGGATGGAGGTATGATGTTGACAGAAGAGCTCCGATACTCTCTAGATCTCAGGGACAACAAGAGGTCTTTAATTTCCAAACTTGAGATACTATGAGAGCTTCTCTCTAGTTGATCTACCACTTACCAATCCAAGTCAAAGTAGGCAAGCTGCTAGGTTAGCTGAGAGAATTCAAGAAAGGGTGCTTGAAGAGTTCAAGAAGAGGTCCAAACTATATAGACAGTGGCTAGTAGGCAGGACTGTTGGTCAACTGAATACTAAGGCAGACCAAAAGATTAGCTTTAAAGGGGAAAACTTAGTTGAAGGCCTAGTAGTTGAACCTGTGAACCCTGAGACATGAACTACTTCAGCACCCAGTACCCTCAGTGAGGCACCAGCTGGTGAAGGTGTCTCAACCTCTCCCTGTCCAGAGCTTAAGTTCTACACCTAGTAATAAAGGCCAAAGCTCTCTTCACCCTAAGTCATACAGGCCAATGACTAACAAAGGGAAGAGGAAGATGACCACTAGGAAGATTGAGGAGGAGAAAAAGGAGAGGAAGAGGAAGAAAAGGGGAGAGAGTTCAAGTGAGGCTCCTAGCTTTATGCAAGCCGCAATTAGAGCTGATCCCAGGCCAAACACTCAAAAGGATGAGTTGAGGCAGCCAGATTGAACTACTTGGGGTCTAAGAACTACAACATAGATGAAATCATCTCTTTTCCAATAGAGGAACATAATGAACTGGCTGACACTAAGGTGTCAAAAGAAAGGAAGGAAGCTGAGGCTGTAGAGCTGCTCCTTTAGATCAAAGAAGAAAGAAGAAGAAAAAGAATATACAAAGCTCTTACATTCTCTCCAGTTCAAGAAAGCCTAAGTCAGAGGCTGTGATAACTGAACAAGAAACTCAGGCAGGTAGGGAACAAAACAGACAAAATATGATAACCTACCTGACTACCACAGGCCTTTATTAGGCAGCAGACCTACTTCCCTTGTCTTATGAGTATAAAGAATTTGAATACCTCAATCAGATTGAGCAAGAAGTACTAAAAGAGCAAAAGGCTGCTAAGAGAAAGATGAGGGAAGAGGCTGCAAAGTCAAGAGCCACCATCCAAGCCAATCAGAAGAACTATGTAGATAGACTGAAGATGGTGAGTTTCTTGAAGCTGTATGGGTTCTCCAGAAGAAGACTTGGTCCAATGTCTCTATCTACAATAGACGAGCACATTAGAGTGATCAACTAAAAGATCAAGAGGGTTGAGCTGGTTGACTTGTATTCTCTACCAAGTTAAGCTACACCAGAAGCCGAGGTCAAGGTTGAACCATAAGAGACAACACAACCTGGACCTAGTGCTACATCTCAGCTAACTTCATTACCCACAACAGGGTCCTAATCCCCTCCTTCTGAATCTATGAAGGAAAAGGACCCAATTGAGGAGGAGAAAGTAGAGAAATCTGGTACTCAAGACCAACCTCCTTAGTTAAACATAGAAAGAGAAGAGGATCGCCATCAGAAGAGACAAGAAGAAGAAGAAGAAGAAGAAGAAGAAGTCTAAGGCATCCACCTCTGCATCTCAGGATGGCTCAGAACATCCTAAGGGTGGTAAAAGAGAGACTGCTCAATAAAGTCCACTCATTGTAGAGCCTCTTGCTGTTGAGAGACCCATCCTGCCTTGGGCATTTACTACTAACCCGCCTCTTTATAATGCTTTTTGAAAGTTCACAAAATGGCAGAACTTGTTCTTTTTTTGCCATTTCTCTCTTGCATAGAATGTGGGGTTGAAAATTTGTTTGCGGATTTCTGGGGGAAGTCCCGGTTTTGCATGGTGAAGGAAACAATGCAAATTAAAATCAAAGGAATGCATTCTAGTTCTTTTAGGTCTGTCGGTAAAAGACCAAAAAGTTTTTCTTTTCTTTTTCTTTTTTAATAATAAGCCAAAAAGCGTGTCTTTAACGAAAAACGGTTTTGTTGAAGGCTTTTTGTTAAGTGACTTAGTGGTTCGGGTGATCGAGAAATAAAAACGTTTAAGTACAACAGGGCTAACTATGGTTAATGTTTGGGTAAGGAAAATTAAAAGAAAAATGGTTGGGGCTTGAATGGTTAAGGATTCCTAATGCCTAAATCATTTTTATACAATAAATACTAATTAAGGTCTTGAAATATATACCCAAAGAAAGTTCTGATCACACGTATCATAAGGCACACTCAATTAAATCCAGAATAAAAGAAGAATTTCATAAATACAAAAGCTGTTTAAGGCTCAAAAATAAACTCACATACGAATGGAATTAGGTAAAAGTGTTTCACTTTACATGTTTAAATATTTTTACTAAATCATTGCTGTTATGGATATCACAAAAACAAGTTTCCATGTTTATTTGGATTTCACTTATTTACTTATTTATTTCCCGAACACGTATATTTATAACTTGTTTAATCAAAAATTGTTTAAGTTTTTGGTGTTTTGTCATAAAAATTATTGGGTAAGTAATTTTTATAAAATATTCAATTGGATCATTTTTATCAAAGTGTCAAATGTGTAAAATATTCATCCCCACACTTCAAATTCATATTGTCCTCAATGTGATTAACAATTTAAAACAGGGAATGGTAACAAAATAACTATCCTAAAAAAGATGAATTGGACACTTGTGCTTGGTACCCATAGTTGCCTTTAATTGTAAGAGTACTCGGGATTACCTGAAATATCATCAATTTATTGAAAACATTAAAGTCCTGAGCATAAAAAATAAAATAAAATGACATAAATTAAAAGGATAGAGTGGCCCGAAACAGTTGTGCCCCGGCTCTCGAAGATGATACGATTTTTCAAGGGCTTTATGGCAGGATATCCCCCCAGTCGTGATACATCCAGTTCCTGATATACGTGACATTGTTGCTCAGGTCATCGACTTGAGAATGCAGATTTATGACTCGGTTGAATGCTTGTTGTGCGTATTCAAATGATCGCCTTGCATGGTTGCTGGTGGTTTGGATTGCCTCATAAAGGTCTAACATACTCAGGAATTCACCAGTGTGCGAACTGGAAGCCCCGGCTTCTTCGTGTTTGCCAGAAAATCGAGGTCCATGATGATTTCTTTGGGATCCACTGGATCCCAGATTTGTCCCTTTTTGTCCATAAACCTCGGTTGTCCATTTGGTAGGTTTGTAATCATGTACATACTTGTGCAAATGCTCAAGTCCAACAATCCTGGCATTACTCTTCAGTTCCCTCCGTGTTACACCCATAGCTCTCGTACAAGTTTAGAATCCAACTTCCTCCAAACATAGGTATCAGAGCACCTGCAGTTGCATTCCTGGCAAACAAATTACAAAAAAAATACCTGACATTGCATGGCAGATGATTCACCATACAATATAAAATGAATAAGTCTCTCAAACTAACAACTCCATCGCTTTGACCACTAGCTGTTATCGAATGTCTAAGGAGACGGTGTATGTAACGTAGCAGCGGGTCTCGTATTTGACTGCTTTTGGTTTTACTCAAGTTGAACACCCCCGTTCCAATTCTCTCCCAGAATGCCTTTCGCATGGCACCACTCTCCGCATTTTTATTTTCCTCATCCGAAAAGGTGTGGTATGATGGCATTCCTGATATTTCTTCCTCCTCTATTTCTTGTTCCATATAGATACCTATATAGACACCGAACAGAGCAATGGATGTTTTTCGCCAACGCCTACAAAGTCTAAATGAAACTGCTTAATCATCCCACAGGTCAGAGTTTATCATGCTGAATCTAAAAGATAGCAAAATTCAAGAGTTAGTTCATAAATAGAAGTTTTGTTTTGTGAAACAGACATTTCCACTGAACTCTCAATAAATTATTGTATTTTCCTAGTTGTCCAATAGCCGCCAATGTGTCTTCATCTTTCACGGCTTCCCTCAAATTGTAGAAAACGATGATTCATATTCGTGAAAGTTTAAACAAATAAGTTAAACTATACAAAACGAATTTCTAGAATTGTTTCATTATGTCAGTAAACATGCACGGGTTTTAAGAGACATCACACCACATTTGTTTGATTTATGTTTAAAACAGTTAAAATTTTGATATTCAAGAAAAACTGTTAAACATGGGGGTGTGCCTTGTGAAACATGGAGGTGTGGTCAACATTTTGAGGTGTGAAATTTTGACTCGAGCATGCGTGGTTTTGTTTGTAAACCTTTGATTAACCATGGGTTTAACGTTTTCTTGCTTTTAAATCCAAAGATTACACATGTAATATTTTAATCACTTGTTAATAGTTCATGTTACTCTAAATAAAAGTGTTAACACCACTTGTTTGACAAATTAAACCCTTGTAACTTTAATGTACTTAACAATAAAGATAATCATGTTAACAACCTAAGGAAAAGCATAAAATAACTAAACACAATCATTCACATACTAATTAGCTACATGAACAAGAAGGCTTATAGTATTCATCATTCCATATAACATTGATTACAAGGTTTCACATATAATGGCTAGGATTTCGTTATTTAGCGACCTAATCACCTAACTACATGTAAATAACCATCATTATAACATGGAATTAACAATACTAACCTCTTGGATAATCAAGCTTAAAAGAAAATGGAAGAAGACTTGAAAATAAGAAAGGAAAATAAAAACGATGGTGAAAATGGAAGTGAATGCGGAAGATAACTGGCATGCATTCGGTTTTTAACATGTAGAATTGATGGGGAACAAGAAAAAAGGCTAAAACAAGTTAGAATTTGTCATGGTGTGTTGGTTACGGGGCGTGCCTCCTTTGTCACGGGGGTGTGCCTCCCTTGTTGTAAGGCCCCGTTCTCGGAGGCCTCACAGTTGGTCAATCACAACATAATTAGACAAATGCGGATGAACAATACTAATGCGGATGAACAACAAACTAATGCGGATGAACAACTAATGCGGATGAACAACAAACTAATGCGCATGAGCAAAATGCTTAAATGTATGTTCAGCTCTTAAATGCGGATGAACTAACCGACCTGCAAATGCACTTATGAAATTATTCAGTCCCCAATCCTCGATCAAACACATCCTTATCATGGATCTAACATGCTTAACATCTAGAGCATGCATAAAACCACGAAAACACCAACAATTCTTAACCAACCATGCTTATCCATCAGATCGAAGCTTATACACATCATCACCAGCATCAACAGCACATAAACCACCATATACATATGGTAAAGCATAAAACAGCTGTAAAACCTTTTAAACATGCATTTTCAGCCCCAAAGAAGTTTAAAACACATAAAAACCAGGGTCTAGAACTCACCTAGTGCAGCAAACAAGCAAAACTCCTCCAAACTCGTGTGCATAAGAGTTCAAATGCCTAAAATAAGCAAAAACAACAACCAAACACATAAAACACATATAAATCAGTTTCACGGTCAAAACCCAACATAAACCGTGCCAATTATACAAGGAAATACATACCAAGATCAAAAACAGCCTTTTTCTCTCTCTAGAACCGAGACAACTTCGATTTCTTCTTCTTCTTCTTTGTTTCAGTCGAACAACAGCAGCAGCAGGAGTGATATGGGCGGCCATGCCCATATAAAGTGAACTTTCGACTTTTGTACCATTTACACTTAGCTCCCTCAACTTTGGTTCCTTTTTGCTTTCTTCTTGATACTTTTCTTTTCCTTTTATTTGACCGAGGTTTCGGGTGTTACACTTATGCTACTGGGTTTCAATTTTTGTTGTTCTGTTTTTCTTCATTGCGCGTTACGCTATTTTCCCGGTTAAGTTTTATCAGTTCCAAATCACCAGAAAAGATACAAAAATAGTCCTAGAGTTAATTAAAATAAGCCAAATGACAATTACATTTCCTAAGGTCCTAAGGTTACACGATACGTTAAAGCCGAGAGTCTAAGACTGCAAAATTAGACTCTTTAACACGTGCCAGCACATATAACACATCGCAAAATGCTTCTAGAAGAAGCCTCCATACATTTCATGTGGAAGGTTCGGGGATGCTATAGTATGAAGTGCAGTTGCTTAATTCCGCAAGCTGACGATTGAAGGAAACGAGTTCTTCGCCCATCTTTTGAACATTTTGGATGAGTTCAGCTAGGCGTTGGGTTGCTACTAGGTTCATTTTAATCAATTGCTTGATTAGTTCATGTAACTTAAAGAAATATTCTTGCATTGTTGGCTCTCGGTTTTAAAAACGCGGTTTCTTCGCAGGGTTCCAGCTTGAACTTCCGTGACTTGATTCCTTCATTTTTTTGATGTTTTTAAGCGCAAATTGGTGTTATTAAAGCCTGGAATAAATGCGGTATTCATATAAAAGTCGGGAAAGTTGATCACGGGGGAGTGCTTCAGGCACAGCCCTACGTTTGTCAAATTTCGGCTTAAATTCGACCCGTAACGTTCCAAAGTCGTCAACGGAGATCCTGGGAAAATTTTTGGCAGAGGAACAGGGGCATCCTTTATGGGGCACGACCCTGTGTTTGGCTTGAGAGGTCCTAGAAAACGTTAAAATTAAATAAAACCTATGTATAGGTGTCGTGTTTTAGTTTCGGGTCTTCGGCGCGACCCTTCCCCATACTTAGTCTTTGTTGGGGCGGAGGTACAATTCCTTCGAAAAGATCTTGGTTGGCCCATTAGTATATGGTTTCAAATGATGACCATTTACCTTGAAACTTAAACCATCATGGTTTTCAATTTCGATGGCACTGTTCGGAAAAACGTCTTTAATCGTGTAAGGCCCGAACCAACGCGATTTCAGCTTTCCAGGAAACAAACGTAAATAAGAGTTATACAGTATGACAAGTTCTCCCACATGAAATAGTTTAGTGTTCTTTAATTGAGAATCATAGAATTTCCTTGTCTTTTCCTTGTAAACCCTAGCTTTCTCGTATGTTTGTTCTCTCAGTTCCTCGAGTTCATGGACTTGTAGAAATCGATTTTTACCCGTAACATTTTGGTCTAGGTTTGTTGCCTTGAGTGCCCAATAGGCCTTTTGGTCGAGTTCCACAGGTAGATGACATGACTTCCCATAAACCAGTTTGAATGGTGTTGTGCTGATGGAGTCTTATAGGCTGTTCGAAAGGCCCATAATGCATCATCTAACTTGGTAGACCAATCCTTGCAATTTTAACCTACGATATACTCGAGGATTCGTTTGATGCCTCTGTTAGTGACTTCAGCTTGCCCATTCGATTGTGGATGATAAGCAGTTGTAAAACGATGGTGCACACCATAACGAGCCATTACTCTTTTGAGCTGGTTGTTACAGAAATGAGTACCACAATCACTAATTAAAGCTTTGGGTGCACCAAAATGAGAGAATAGTTTCTTGAGGAATTTGACAATGTTTCTTGCATCGTTGGTGGGTAAGGCTTGAGCTTCAGCCCATTATAAGACATAATCGACTCTACCAAGATGTAATGATTACCAAAGGACATCGGGAATGGCCCCATGAGATCAATACCCCATATATCAAATGCCTCGCATACTTAAATGGGTTTTTGAGGCATCTCATCCCGTGTTGAGATATTGGTTGCTCTTTGACATGCATAATAGGTGTGTACCATGTTGTGAGCATCCTTGATGATCGTTGTCCAGTAGAACCCAGAGTTAAAGACTTTCTTGGCTATTAGGTTTGCTCCATGGTGTCCTTTTGTGGGTCCTTCATGACAGTGCCTTAGAATTTATTGTGCTTCACTTTCATATACGCATCTTCAAATAAGCTGCTCTACACCGATTCTGAAAAGATACAGATCTTCCTAATAGTTATGCTTAATGTCAGTAAACAATTTCTTTTTTTACTGATAAGTCATTCCTTTAAGGAGGATTCCGCTTGCCAAGTAATTCTCAATATCGGCAAACCAAGGGTGTTCATCGATTGAGGATTGGATGTGCATAAGGAATTCGTTAGGAAAACTGTTGTTTATCTTGGATTCCTCAAAATGTGCAGGGTTTGAATCTTCAAGACGCGAGAGATAATCGGTCGCTAGATTTTTTGCTCCTGTCTTATTACGAATTTCAATGTCAAAGTCTTGAAGCAGAAGTTTCCAACGAATCAGCCTCGGCTTTGCATCTTGTTTATTGAATATATAATGAAGGACTACATGATCGGTGTAAACTATTGTTTTTGAAAGGACTAAATACGAGCGGAATTTGTTGAATGCGAAAACTACCGCAAGAAGCTCTTTCTCGGTGGTGGTGTAGTTTTCTTGCACATCGTTTAGGGTTTTGCTCACATAGTAAATTAGGTGGAATTGCTTGTCTTTTCATTGGCCTAACATGGCTCCTACCGCGAAATCACTTGCATCACACATGAGTTCAAATGGTAGTACCTAATCAGGGAAAACCATGATCAGAGCTGTTACCAATCTCTCATTCAGCAAATTGAATGCACTAATGCATTCGTCGGAAAATACGAATTGTGTGTCTTTCTCGAGGAGTTGAGTCATTGGTCGTGTGATTTTTGAGAAATCTTTGATGAATCGTCGATAGAATCTGGCGTGACCTAGGAAGCTTCTAATTGCTTTCACGGTTGTGGGTTTTGGTTCAGGTCCTTATAAATACACACACTCACACACGTATGTATATATAAGTATAAAGTTGCAGAAGATACAATAAAGAAGATGACAAAGAAATCTTCTTCTTATATTAAAATGTGAACATACAAGGCTATACATAGCCATACTAACACACAAATGTGGGAATATCAAAACAATATAATAATACTAATTCAACTAAAGATCTGGTGGATATGCACGACTTGTTCCTTTTCCAATGTGTCTAACACTTGACTATTTCTTAATTCACGTGATGGCTGATTGAAGATCCGTTTACCCAAAATCGGTAACCGACTTGACCCGTACATGACCCATAAACATCAGATTAACCCAACATTCACCCCTTTAATCTTCCCAATTGAATCGTACCGATCTGGCTCGTTTCTTCATATTCGTGCTTTCTTGCTTGCTGACTTGCTTTATTTCACAGGCTACTTGCTACCTGCCTACTTGCCTTTTTTCTTTCTTTCGAACCATCATTCTTGCTCCCTTGTTGGGTTCGTTTTCTTGCTTCCTGTTCACTTTGCTTGCCACTTGCAATTCTTGCTTTAATCACTTGCTTCTTAAGTCTTGCTATTTGCTTTGTATTTCACCAACTTGGGCACTTGGCTGCTTGCTTGTGTGCTTCATGACTTCACTTGCTGGCTTGGAAAAATTATGATAGTTGCATGTAGTTAACCACTTAACCTACATGCTTGCTTCATTCTTGTTTCAACTTTCAATATTTCCTTCATCATCCTCTTCGGTCTCAGTCTCGGTCTCTCTAAGCTTTCTTCTTGAAAGAAAACTTTGTTCGTTCTAGGGTCTTTCAAAAAGAACTGGTTCGGCCTTGGTCATGACATTCGGTCTGTCATGGCGTTGGCTCTTCTTCTCCATTAACGGTCTTCTCTTTCTTGTCAATGACAAGTTCTTTGGTCCTTCGTTAAAGCCATTCGGTCTATTACGGCTTCGGTCTCTTCTCATAGTCCTTTCTTACTTAAACCGGTACTGAATTTCCGGTAACTCGGTAATAAATTTCATTATTTTCTTCCTAATGAGTGACATAATATTTCTTCTTTCTCATAGATGCTTGCTCTTTCTTTCTTACTGCATCGGTTTCATTCTTCTCTTTCTTGCTAATATACTCTATCAACTTCTTTCTTGTGTGTTCTTCATATGAACTCCCCAGTCTCCTACCTTCCTAGTCTTCTATTTTCTCGCGATCTAAACACATATGATTATGGTGAAGTGCTCCTGCTTCGTCTTCAGCCCGATTCTTCCTGTTGCTTCCTTTTTCCCCTGCAGCAAAGGTTTGCACCTCCTCTCGAAACACGACTCTCAAAACAACCTCTTCAACCCGAGCGCTTTGATACCAAATGTTGGTTCAGGTCCTTCTAAATACAGACACACTCACACACGTATGTATATATAAATATAAAGTTGCAGAAGATACAATAGAGAAGATGACAAAGTGATCTTCTTCTTATATTAAAATATGAACATACAAGGCTATATATAGCCATACTGATACACAAACGTGGTAATATCAAAACAATATAATAAAACTAATTCAACTAAAGATCTGGTGGATATGCATGACTTGTTCCTTTTCCAACGTGTCTAACACTTGACTATTTCTTAATTCACGTGATGGTTGATTCAAGATCCATTTACCCAAAACCAGTAACCAACTTGACCCATACATTACCCGTAAACAACAGATTAGCCCAACAGTGGGATGTGGAAGTTTGGAAATAGTGTCGACTTTGGCTTGATCAACCTCAAGCCCTGCTCGAGAGATTTTATGTCCTAACACTATTCCTTCTAATGAGTTCCTAAAGATGTAAAATTCTCAATCCTATAACCGTACGAGTTGGAATAAGCTCATTCTTCTCATTAGTTACAATAGCCATTCCTCCTTTCTTTGGGACAACTTGGACGGGATTGACCCAAGGCGAATCAGAAATAGGGTAAATCAAATTGGCATCTAGCAATTTGATTACTTCTTTCTTCACAACCTCTTGCATGCCCGGATTTAAACATCTTTAAGGTTGAATGATGGATTTAAAGTTCTCCTCCATTAGTATTTTACAAGTGCAAAAGAATGGATTGATTCCCTCGATGTCCATGATTTTCCAATCAATTGCTCGTTTATATGCCTTAAGCATATTGAACAACTTGTTCTTCTCATCGTTCGATAA
Source organism: Flaveria sonorensis (assembly GCA_025506505.1). Lineage (NCBI taxonomy): Eukaryota > Viridiplantae > Streptophyta > Magnoliopsida > Asterales > Asteraceae > Flaveria > Flaveria sonorensis. Next base: position 46,956,092 of record CM046438.1, read on the forward strand.
GGCGGATGAGATGATGACAGGAAATTGAGATGTGTTTTCAAGAAAGGTGTATTTGAGATGAGGTGGAAGTTCTTTGAGATCTAAAACCAAAGGGTCTTTGATAGATGGTTTAGCTTTGGGTTCCAGTTCTTGTTTGATGATCTCGAATGCTATGAAAGGTCAACCTAGGATAAAAGGAACATTGTTGTCCTCATCCATGTCAAGGATCACAAAATCAATAGGAAATATGAATTTGTCGATTTTAACTAAAACATTTTCAACGATGCCCCTCAGATATTTGACGGAACGATTAGCTAACTGGATACTCATACGGGTAAGTCTAGGTTCACCTAAATTGAACTTTTAGGAAACCACATAAGGCATAATGTTAATGCTAGCACCTAATTCGGCTAAAGCGTTACTAAAGGAAAGATTTCCTATTAGGCAAGGTATGGTAAAGCTCCCTAGATCAGTCATCTTTTGAGGTAGTTTGTTTTGAAGAACTACAGAGCATTCCTCATTAAAACTACGTATGATAACTCTTCCAATTTCTTTTTGTTTGACAACACACCCTTTAAGAACTTAGTGTAATTTGGCATTTGGGTTAAGGCTTCCACCAATGGCAGATTGATGTGGAGTTGCTTGAACAACCTTAGGAATTTGCCTTATTGTGCCTTTATTCGTTGTTGTCTCAAACGACTAGGATATGGAGGTAGTGGAACATAGGGTGGTAGTGGTACGTATTTCCTGGCTGGTTTTTCAGTAGCAAAAGGTTGCTTTTGCTTATCACTTGCATTACTTGGAGTTTCGTTTTCTATTTCTTCAAGGATTGGTTGTAATGCAGGTGCATCACCTTGAGTGGTTTTGCCACTCCTTATGGTGATGGCTTTTACTTGTGCATTAAGGTTTTTCATAGTGTTGCTAGGCAAAGTAACTTAGGCTCACTCAGATAGTTGTTGTGCTATCTGACCTACTTGGTGTTCAATGGTTTGCAATGATGCTTTGTTGCTTTTGATGTCAGCTTTGTTTCTTTGGAACCACTCCTTATTTCTTCAATCAGATTTCCGAATGTATTCATCTGTGGCTTGTGTAGTTATCAACAATTGATGCAATTAGTCTTCTGTTGATGATGCTCCAAGATCTTGGTTACTACCGCTTAGACCTTGGTATGGTGGTTTCTGTTATTGGTAGGGTAGCCTTCTGTTGAATCCAGATGACGATTGGTTGCTGCCAGATTCTCTGTAATTTGAGTTGCTTCTCCAATTTGAGTTGTTGTTATGAATTGCTTGGGCCTCCAACATAATCATCATGCTTTGTGGGAATTTGTTGGTTTTGTGTGAAATTCCAAATGTGTTTTATTATGTTGGATTTTTCTTCAGTTCGGCTTGCAATTGTTTAAATTGTTTGGTTAGGGCTTCTAATTGGGCTGCAACTAGGGTTTCGGAGCCTCTTGATGGATGCCTTTAGAATTGGGTTTGTTTCTTAAAGGATTATAAGCAAAGCTCTTCTTAGCTTCTCTTTCTAGGGCTTGGTATGCTTCAGTTGGCGTGCCACTTCCGAAATCTCCTCTTGCACTTTGATCGATAGCTTGTTTGTGTGCTCCGCTGATTGCATCGTCAAAGGTTTGACACTATAGCCACAGATCAAGTTCGTGATGTCGGAATCTCCGAAGGAGACCTTTATATCTCTCCCATGTTGCATGTAATGATTCATCATCATCTAGGCAAAAGCTTGTGATGCTGCTTCTCTGTTTGGCAGTGCAATCGGGTGAAAAGTATTATAGAAGGAATTGTTCAGCGATTTCCGCCCATGTGGTGATGGAACCAGGTGGAAGCGAATCAAGCCAGTCAATAGCTCGGCCTAGAAGTAAAAATGGAAAAAGTCTTAGTCTAATTGCATCTTCTTAACAGTGGTTGATTTTGAAAGTTGCACAGATACGAATGAATCGTGAGATGTGAGCGTTAGGATCTTCATCTTGCAATCCGTGGAACTGAATAGAATTTTTATGAGTTGTTCAAATTGTTGGCCACTATTGCTAGTTGGACAATGCTAAACTCATAACCATCTATTGACGGTGTGGCATAGTGTGTCATCTTCATTTCCTCGTCTTGGTTAGCCATGTCTTCTTTAGATGGTGTACCTTCCAAAATTTCCTATTCAATAATTGTTGTTGTTAGTCGTGGTCTTTCATGTAACCTTTGACAGAAAAGTCGTTCGGGTTCCGAAAGAGGTGAAATAAGTTCAGGACTAGACGAGTCGGACATACACTAACTTTAGGAAGCATAAACTAACTAAGGCTTAGAATAAGTCAGGAAAATGTAACTAAAAAACTAACTAAGACAAACTAACTAACCTAACTAACAAAATAAAACAAGTTTGAACATAAATTATTAACAGGATATAAACAAAATAGTCAAAAATTTAATATGTCTTTCAAAACTATCGTGTGTCCCCGGTAACTGTGCCAAAAACTTGATACGTGTGAAAAGTATATATATTTTTATAAAGGTTTACACACAGATTCAGTTTTAATTGGTTATTACTAATACTAAACTACACATACAAAAGGCAAGTGTACCTGTCGTGTGCTAATATAGTGATGGTAAGAACCGAGTATCAATCCGTGGACACACCGAGCCTACTCAACAACCTTTATGATTGACTACCAGATTTGATTCTGTTTTAGGTAAAAGATAAGTTGCATTGATGTAACAAAAATTTTTAGAGTTTAGAGGCAATAATTAAAATAAAAGTAAAAGCAAGATTAAAACTTTTGGGTTTTAAAACAGGGAATTAAGGCTATCATCCTAATTAGATTACACTTATGTAACTATGATGAATATCATGGTGTGAGTAAAGATAAAAGTTTAAGTAGTTATGTTAATGTTTATAAACATGAACCAACGCGGATTTCTCGTATGCTAGCTCCGTAGTGACAAGGACACCAGCATATGTAACTTATAGTATTGATCAATCAAAGCCACTAGTAATATAGGTAGATCTAGTGTAATCTTTTAACATATGATTTCTGAAAACATAACTTAATGTTAGAAAGAGAGATGATCAGGTTTCTTTTTAACATACCATTAATTTTAGAAAACCATAACAATTACTGTAGATTTATCAGACTAATAAAAGGAAACTTGCAAATGATTAGAAAGCCAAATTTATATGATTTCTAATAACCGTTTCTAGTTCATTAGCCATAGATTTGTTATGAAGACCGGTTTCACGAAAAAAAGTTAGTTCATATATTTTTCAACCTTGTATGACATTCACAATTACCAATCATAAGTTTATAACTTTCTGTTCAAATATAGACGTTATCCATCAAAAGCTTACCCAAGATTACCATAACATTAACATAACATAAATCACACTATTAGTTTATCACAAATTACATAAGTTTCGTCCAATTAGAAAGATAAAGAGAGTTTAGCTCATAATGAGCTTGAACATAACAACAAACAACATAGAAGATAGATATGAAATTATCAGTGCAATGGAACAATCAAACTGGTTATCCATAATGGATGATGTTTAGACAATCCCGAGCTTCTTTCAAGTGTTGTATGCACCTCCCGAACCTCTAAATGGTCTTCAAGACATGATTCCCGAGAGAATTTAGCAGAGTAACTCTCCCCCCAAAAGCTTATCCAAATGAGGAACTTAGGCCTCTATTTATAGGCTTTGTAGAGTGTTTAAACACGGCCTCGTGCCTAAAAGGCATGGCCCCGTGCTAGTACAATGCTTAGGAAAGTTGGTCGGTTCGTACGTACAGGAGATGTTGGGCACGACACCGTGTTTGTGGTGGGGCACGGCCCCGTGACTGATGGAGCACGGCCCCATGATCACTTTTGGGGAACAGTACTTTTTGTCCTATCAGATGTCCAATCACAGGGGTGTGCCAAATTAAGCATGGGGGTATGTTTCAGGCAAGTCATGGGGATGTGCTTAATGAGGCACGGGCCCATGCATGGACTTTAAAGCTTTCTTTTCTTTAAATTCTTGTTAAATATGCTTCTTTTGTCCATCTTGCCCTTTTAAACACCTGAAAACATAATTTAACATTTTTAAGTACATTTTCATCATTTTAAGAAAGACATTAAAGAATAATTGATGTGCTTTTGATAGGATACTTATGTATAATTTAGAGCACATCAGCAAACATACTTAAAAGTCCTTACATTCTCGAACCGTTAGTTCGAGCTAGCAAGGTAATTCTGAGTAGTACTACTGGGTTTTTGACAAAACCCACCTGTGTTTTCAAACAGTCTAGCTTTGGTTCGAAACGCTAAGTAACTTGATTATAGGATAGCTACCTATCAATATGCTTTATTTACTTTACCATGCAAATTTCAATTACTTACTGATTTACACTTGTGAACTCACCAACCATATGTTGACGCTTTAGCATGTTTTCTCAGGTCACCAACACGCTTAAGACTAAGGTTGTATATTTGAGACTCATACATCATATTTACTACTTGAAAACAAATTCATTTACATTACTACTTTTCATTGGGTGCCTTGTTTTACACATTTATTACTTATAGTTTTATAAATGCTTACGCTTCTGCATCGATTACATTGAAAACTGTGTTTTACTTTGTTTCATGATCAAATTATTTTAATCGCATATAGTGTCGTTTGATATGACCGTGTCTGAGATCTTGGTTTGTTAGGCTCCTCACCGTAGAACCCCACTGGTGGATTTAAAGGTATGATATCTACTAAGACGCATTTGTCTGGGTGAGCAACTGGTCGGATGAAAACAAAACCATGAGTTCCTGGATGAGCAACCCATTAGGGGCAAAGCAGATAATATCCTGGTACGGTTTACGTTAGCTATTAGATTATGATGGCAGAATTTCCTTTCTTGTTTACCTTCATTTGAAAATTCTTTATAATGTGGCCCTTAGGACCATAGTTTTAACATTTAAATTGAAACTACTTTCCATTATGATGTTTCCCTTCACTTGACAACTCCTTTAACTAGAATCACTTAACCTTTTCTCACTATGCTTATGATGGTTGTTCTTGTCATGGTAACATGATGAATTACGGTGTTTGCCTCCTTGCCTATACTTTTCTTTGCTCTTCTCAATATAAAGAACTTCATCTTCTTGTTTTGAAACAGACCCAATCGACAAAATTTCTAATTGTTCGGGTAAAACTTTTTGGCAAGCCAACAAAATTCTCAAACTCCCTCAATGTCGGTTTTACAGGCCACCCTTGTGAAGCAACCACAAACCTCCCATACACATGTTTCAAACCATGGATCATAATCCATTCTATCTTGCATCTCTAATCACAATCATTAGATGCTTTTTTCAAAAGCTCTCTTACTTAAATTCATTCTAGTCAGAAGGCAATCCAAAAACAATGTCTAAACATGTATATTAATCTTCCTCTGGGTAAATATACTCCATCTAGTAACTTGAGTCCCATCTAGAAGAGTTTTACTATTAATATATTTTGTAATAGATTTCATCGAAAAATAATCTTCTAGATCCAACTCCCAAACTCATTTATCATCTGAATTTCCCAAAAAAGATCGGATTTCATCGATTTGAGCTCATTAATTGATTATATTCTAAATCTCTTCTAAGCGCCAGTCTCCAACTCCAAATTGACCCTAAATTAGTCACTTGATCATATATCTTACAATTTTTTTGGCTTTCCATGTTAAAAAAACTAAAAACTGGTCACATAAGAGAACATGACCTTACTAAACCTAATAACATTTACTTCTTATTATCCATGTTATTTTAACATAATGAATAGAAACAAAATATTCATCTTTTAATTCATGGGTTTTTATAATTTTAGCCCAGATCTCATTATCTCTTAATGAGTTAGACATACCTGAGTTATCAAGTTTCTTTCTATGTAAGTTTTGTATAATTCGAACCCACAAAGAATCTTGGCTATCATAAACCTTCGTTTCTATTTGTAAAGAAGCACCCGATTAAGATTCAACAAACTACCAATATCCAATCCGTCATTAGATTTATCTACAATCTCTAAGTTTCATTTACCCAAGGAATATTTTGGTTCATCTCATAGAAGATTGGCTTTCATTTGAAATGCCTTTTTGTTAGAAATATTTATATGGCCTTTTCAACATTTGGCATTTATTTGGGTTATGTGTGTGTGGTCTTAATACTTGAGGTATATAACTTGATGAAAGTTAATATCCTAAGGGGCTAATATGTAAATATTGGTGGTAAAAGATTTAGGAGTCTGTTTGTCAAATTATTAATTCATCTTTTCTCTCCCTAGGTATAGGGCTGCAAAAGAACCAAACGAACATGAACAAGACCTTGTTTCGTGTTCGTTCATTAAGAAATAAACTTGTTCATGAACTGTTCACTAACACTTACCAAACGGGTTTTATTGTTCGTGTTCGTTTATTAAGGAAATGAACATGTTCATGAACTGTTCGCGAACACTTACCTAACACAAACGAACACAAACAGGATCAAACGAAAACAAACAAATGTTCATGAACATGACGAACACAAAAAGTCTATGAACACAAACAAATACAAATGATCAGCATTTTCATCATAAAATTTATCAAAAATAAATAAACACGTAACATAATATCCAAAAACACTTGACATACGTGTCATAAAAATAACTAACACATAAATTAAGAACATAATCGAACACATTATCGAACGTACACGAACGGACATTAACGAACATAAACGAACACATTATCAAACGTTCACGAACATAAATGAACGAACACGGCTTGTGTTCATATTCGTTCGTTTAACTAAACGAACAAAATTTTCATATTCATGTTCATTCATTTACTAGACGAACGAACATAAACGAACTTCCCGCCGAATAGTTCACGAACTGTTCGCTGAACGTTCAGTTCGTTTGCAGCCGTACCTACGTATATTCATAAGGGAATGAGAAGAAACCTAACACCATAACAATTTCAATCCATCAATTGAAGACAAACAAGACTCTCAATCAGATTAATCATGACTTCTTCATCTTCTCATACTCATAAGATGGAATCATCTCCTTCAAGTAAGTTTTAGTAAATTCACTCTATTGATTGATTCGGGACTTGTAAAAATGATATCATATGTAGAAATCAATTCTACATGTGGTATCAGAGCCGTTTAAAATCTGATACGAATGAGTTTTGACCCCTCTAATATTGATTCACTAAATCAGAAGGAAAGATGAGAGTTTGAGTTGATTAAAAGGCATGACTGATGAACGAAACAGAATTAAACAAGTCACTGTGTTTTGAAACAATTCATCATTCTTAATTTGTTTATTCATGTTCTTAAAGTTTACATGGAACATTCTTTTATGCCAGAGGAAAGACTCATCACTATTGGCTTTAGATAGAAAACAGGAAACTTCTCCTGAAGGTGATGTTTCCTGAAAATCCATCTTGTACATGTTCCCTTTCTTGGAGCCTCTAAGCAGGATATGCTCATGAGGAATGACCACCCTAGGCTTGAGAACAATGCACTCATGCTTAGTAAAGAGCATGTTGTGTCTCTGATCACAAATTGGGATACACTCAGAAGATTATACCCAAACTCCTTGACAAAGTTTACCTTTTCAACGTTGAGCTTACCATTTGTGACCCTGCCCCTTCCAGTAATGTATCCACTAGATTCTCCTCCAAAAGCAACTGGGCCTCCATCAATTTTCTCAAAGTTTTGAAGTAAAGAGCCATTGCCTGTCATGTGCCAGGAACAGCCACTGTTAATGATCCATACATTCCCTTTGGTCTTTAGCTGTTCCTCCATATAAAGAGATGGTTAGTAACATTTGGAAACCCAAGCCTCATTGGTCTTAGGCTTGTCAAAGTGAACAAAAGATAATGCAATAGTAATTGATCCTATGTTCAAGTTCTGATGATCATTTGCTATTGTTGATGAAGAACTTTCAGTCACATGGCCTTCCTTCATCTTCCACACAATCTTTGGAAGACTAGACTTGGCCTTCAACACTTCGTAAGTTTTGATGACTTTGGAAGTTTTGATGACTTTGGAAGTTTTGATGACTTCGGAAGTTTTGGAGACTGGACCTTCGGAAGCTTTTGCATCCACTGCAGCATTCTTCCGAGACCAAAATTTCTTCCGAAGGTAAGTTTTAACTTATCTTCTTCTTTACCTTGGAGCTTCCAAAACGAAGAGAGTTTCCTTCCGAAACTATTTTTTTTCTTCTTAGAAGTTTTCTTTTTGTTCATATGGATAGTACTTTTGGGATTGTAGATGCAATACTTGGCAAAGTGAGAAGTACTACCATACATGATGCATTTAGTTGGCATGCTTCTAAGCATCTTCTTTTGAGTGGGAGGTTGAGCTTGATCATTTACACTTCCTTCTTCATCTTCTCAGATGATGCAGCAGGCTTCTTGAGATGAGGCTTGCTCTTGGAACTAGATGGTTCAAGCTATGCAGCAATGGTAACATTTTATCAGCCTTTTTCTCTGGATCAAGATGATTTGGACATGAACTAGGACTCCTGGTACTAGTGTTCATAGTTGAGTCTGTAGCCTTTACCACTTCAAATCCAGCAGAGATGAAAACTTTCTTTTTCTTGGACTTGAAAGTGGCCTTGATCTCTTAGGCTTTCTTGGACTTTCTTTTGGCTACCCTAATCAAGTTCTTCCTTACAGACTTGGTCATCCTTGATTATTTCTTCTCTTCAGGAGAATAATGTCCCTTCTTAAGATAACCCTTATCACTCACCTCAGGTTCATCATTCATTATCTCCTTTTCATCTTCATCCTCTTCTTGAATGAGATCTATGAAGGGCAGCTCATCTTGACAAGTTCTGAAGCTATCTTCTTCTTCTTCTCAGAAGTTTTCTTCTTGATCATAGGGATAGTACTTTTGGGATTGTAGATGCAATCCTTGGCAAAGTGAGAAGTACTACCACACTTGATGCATTCAGTTAGCAAGAGGTTGATCTTGATCAATTCCACTTCCTTTTTTATCTTCTTAGATGATGTAGTAGGCTTCTTAGGGTAAGGCTTGCTCTTGGAACTAGATGACTTAGGCTGTGCAACAGTGGTGCATATTTGATCAGCCTTCTTCTCCTGACTAGGATGATTTGAACATGAACTAGGACTCCTGGTACTAGAGTTCATGGTTGAGTCTTCAATCTTCACCACTTCAATTCCAGTAGAAATGAAAACTTGCTTTTGCTTGGAGTTGAAAATGGCCTTGATTTGGGCTTTCTTCGATTTTCTTTTGGCTACCCTTATCAAGTTCTTCCTCAAAGACTTGGTCATCCCTGGTTCCTTCTTTTCCTAAGGAGAATAGTGACCCTTCTTAGGATAACCCTTGTCACTCACCTCAGGTTCATCCTTCACTATCTCTTCTACTTCTTCATTCTTCTCTCCTCCAAAAGCAACTGGCCCTCCATCAATTTTTCCAAAGTTTTGAAGCAAAGAGCCATTGCCTGTCATGTGCCTAGAGCAACCACTATCAATGATCCATACATTCCCTTAGGTCTTTAGCTGTTCCTTCACATAAAGAGATGGTTATTTACATTTGAAAACCCAAGGCTCATTGGTCTTGGGCTTGTCAAAGTGAACTGAAGATAATGCAACAGTAATTGATCCTATATGCAAGCTCTGAGGATCATTTGCTGTTGTTGATGAAGAAATTTTAGTCACATGGCCTTCTTGCATCTTCCATACCATCTTTGAAAGACTAGACTTGGCCTTCAACACTTTGGAAGTTTTGATGACTTCGGAAGTTTTGGAGAATGGACCTTCGAAAGCTTTTGCATCCACCGTAGTAGACTTTAGTACTTTGGAAGCATTCCTTTCTTTCGAGACCAAATTTTCTTCCGAAGGTAAGTTTTTACTTATCTTCTTCTTCACTATAGTGCTTCCGAAAGGAAGAGATTTTCCTTTCGAAGCTATCTTCTTCTTCCTCTCAGAAGTTTTCTTGTTAATCATGGGGATAGTACTTTTGGGATTGTAGATGCAATCCTTGGCAAAGTGAGAAGTACTACCACACATGATGCATTCAGTTGGCATGTTTCTGCAAGTCTTCTTTTGAGTGGGAGGCTGAGCTTGATCACTTTCCACTTCCTTCTTCATCTTCTCAGATGATGCAGCAGGCTTCTTGGGATGAGGCTTGCTCTTGGAACTGGATGGTTCAGGCTGTGCAGCAGTGGTGCATATTTTATCAGCCTTCTTCTCTTGACCCGGATAATTTGGACATGAACTAGGACTCCTGGTACTAGAGTCCATTGTTGAGTCTTCAGTCTTTTCAACTTCAAATCCAGCAGAAATGAAAACTTGCTTTTGGTTGGAGTTGAAGGTGGCCTTGATCTCTTGGGCTTTCTTTGACTTTCTTTTGGCAACCCTGATCAACTTCTTTCTTGCAGACTTGGTCACCCCTGGTTCATTATTCTCTCTAAGAGAATAGTGTCCCTTCTTAGGATAACCCTTGTCACTTATCTCAGGTTCATCCTTTATTATCTCCTCTACATCTTCATCCATCTCTTGGATAGGATCAATATAGGGCAGCTCATCTTAACAAGTTCCATACCTTGGAGATCTAACAGATAGAAGTGTGTATGGAGGATCTATCTCACTTGATCCTAGTCCCTGCCTATTTTGGTAACAAACTTTTGCATGAAAGGATGAGGCTATTATGTTCTTGAAGGTTTCCTCTTCAAGAACACATTTTTCTGCCATGGCTTTGCTGATCACAAGCTCAGCCTGGCATTTAGTTAACTTGGTTATGAGATCTTTGATTTGAGTCCTATAGTTTGTATGCTTATGCTTAAGAGTAGAAATGGTTTTCTCTAAATCTTTAATTTTAAGTTTATAATCATTTTCTGCTCTTTTAAAATAAGCTTTTAAAATGTTTAAGGACTCAAGGTCAGATCTCACTTCCAAGTTGTAGGACCTGTATATATTAACTTTAGCAA
>CM046438.1:46972014-47000589 GCA_025506505.1 Flaveria sonorensis
CATAGTATTAAAAAATTGTGATGTTTTAAAAAAATCTTATTTTATAAAAGTTTATTTTTTAAGAAATAACATTAATAAAAAGATATATTTCTTAACTTATCAAAAAACTAATTTTAACCTTAAAAAGAGTTAAATAATATTATTAGTAATTAAGGTAATTATTATAGTAGAAAGATTTTAGATATCTTAATGAATTGTCGAAAATTTTTGTCCAAAATAAATAAACGCCAACTAAGATTATCATAATTATCTACCTAAAGAATCCTTTTATTGTTTACTTTAATTACATGCTCCTTTCACTTCGATTGCATCCAAAAATGAGCATCTACATGGAAGGGACAAGTAAGCAATATAAATAACACCATCTTATCTAACTTATAAACATGATTGAATGTTCCTTCTTTTAGAGTTATCAGTTCATACCAAACTACAAAGTTACTATATGTATAACATTAATTACCCCATCACACCATTCGGCTTCAGTTAATCCAATAAGATATGCGAATGACAACAATACAAGATCAAACTAATGGCCTTTAGGAAGTTCATTGGTGCACCAAGACGATTACTTAGACGAGCAAGAGAAGTATACGTCGAAAGAATGGTTGTTCTTGATGAAAAAGTTGGCCCGATCACCAACTTGAGTGGTTTTCCGCCTCCAGCTCCACCGCCACACAAATTTGGCTCAAATTATTGGACTATTATTCATAGTACAAGTACTCCTAAAGAGGTGGAGGTGGAGGTGGAGACTAAGGCCGAGGCTGTCCTACTTAGGACAACATCTGAGAGGGCCATGACGACTACTATAAGTAAAGAATTTGACGTGTCGGTCTTTAATGAAGTTAGGCATTGTTATAGCTCGTTAGGGTTGGGACGGGTTGCTACGATTGATGAGGACAAGTGGTATGAGTTTGATGAAGAAATAAACGTAAGAATTGACTGGTATGCTTCCAAAAGCCGAAGGCAAGCGATCGGCCGGAGGGGTATTTGTGGATATTATTAGAAGTCAATAACGTACTTGTGCAGTTTTTTTTGGTCTATCATGTGTTATTATGTCTTATATCGACTATATATATATATATGTTTATCATCATATATACATACATCTTGTTATGGCTATCACTCATAAAAACAAAAACAAGTATTGTTATTAAATACCCATCTTTAATTTGATACACATCCGCGATGGTCCATGGATATTTTGTCACGAATGAAATCCATAAAAAAATAAAAAATAAGTATTTAAAAAAATATACAAAAGATAACTTATATTGTATTTACTTTTTTCATTAGTTCACAAATTTGAAATATAAGTTGGTTGAAACTCTCATTCCTACGCGTTAGTGTTTTGCTTTGACCCGGTCTCCAAAATCCTTGATTTATGTGTATAACTGAAATTACTCTATAATTAATTTACAAAGTAAATGCATTGTGAACTTTCTTATGTTTCTAACAAGAAAACTCCGAGATCCGTGGCTTGTAAAACAAGAAAACTCCGAGGTCTATAACTTGCATAACAAGAAAACTCCCGAGTTTTGCAACTCGCATAACTAGAAAATCATAAAGCTTATAAGAGACATTTATGGCGGTCCACGGTCAATTTTTGAACATGATTAGAGACACCAGATGTTCATAAGGGTTAAACACTGATCTCGAACCCTCCAACCGCAGCCGACCAACACCAACACCGGAACGATCCGCTTATTGAACCACGTGTGACCATTCTTGGTAACCATGATCAAGACTTCTATAACATTAGTCGAGTTTCTTCAATACTATATATATGTACATAGTAACAAATAACAATGACAAGTAACAAAAGCACCACTCATCAGCAACTTAACCAACACGCGTAAAGATGATAGCAAACGCGCCTTTTCCTTCATTAATATTTCTTCAATGCATCCGTAGTTGACGGCAATGAACGTGGTTCTTTAGTCTCGTGAGTTGTTTTCTCCTCTTGCGAGCCTCGGCTGCTGCAGAAATGTCGCATAATCTTTTACCTGAGCACACAACTGGAACATGGTGAATTTCTCCTACAACCTGTGTGTTATCACCAACTGTATTAGTATCATCATGTTCAATAAGTAGTTCTTCACAACTCACAGGGTTTGTTGTCGGTCGCCCACCTCCATCTGGCGGGAAACCGTTGTTGGTAGGCGTTTCCGACTTGACCTTTTCGGGGAAGAACTGTTGGCATTCACAAGGCTCTTTTGGTTTGTCATTAAGGTTGAAAGAATGAGGGTGGCTGTTTTCATTGCTACTTTGAGGTAGAGTAAAAAGCCAGGGGTATGGGAGTAGGTATAGTGGAGTCCCGGCCCCGTTGACCGTCATGGAACTCGCTTCTTCACAAGATGACGAGTCGGGCTTGTTGGCGTTGGCTTGTGAGATTGGGATGTGAGACGGTAAGACTATCCCGGCTGGCGGGCCACACTGTAACTGGACGGAATTGGGCCATACGAATGGCAGGATGGATGGTTGGATGTAACTGAAAAACGGGGAGTTTGTGGATGATGCTGAAATGGTCGGTTCGTTGGTAGTGATGGACTCTTCTCGGATTTCTATAACTTCATTGTTCATTATCTTCATCTGCAGAAGAAACTCAGACTCAATGAGTTTTCCTAAACTATGAAACTACCCTGCAAAATTAGTTTATATTAATTTTCACCTGTGCTTTTAAGCATTCGTTCTTCGCCTTCAATGAATCGTACTGTTTTGAAGCCGTGTCCTTTTCCTGGTCACAGAAAGAATAACATATTCGATTTAAACCTGTGAATTATGAAAAACAGAACAGTTCCTAGAGGGGGCCATTTCAACCCGTTTTTTCACAAATGTTTCTACTGATATTATGTTTCATCTCCAACATATCAAACCAGTGAAACTAAAAAGACACAGCTAAAGGTAACTTGTCAAATGAGCTCGGATATATTAAAAGTTGTCCGAAATTAATATTAAAGGAACAAGATCTCCCGGTCATTTTCTTTGAAGTATCCAATTATTGTTGAAAAAACTACAGTAAGTTGGCATATTTAACACATTAATATTTTACAACTGAAATCTATTTCGACCTGTACTGACGATGGCAATTTCTGTTTCTGCCCTGATCCGTTTTCACTTATTACCCAACACGCCAAGCCAAAACATTTTGCAACCTTAACGGACACTGTGCAGACAAGCAAAACACTATACATACAAAGAATAATTCAAGGAGATAATCCAAACCCTTTTCAAATTCTCATTCTCCCAAGATAGATCGACAGCCTTTCTCGTTAGCTCTTCAAAAACAGCCTTGCAAATATAACACAAAATGAAAAATCTCAGAAAAGAGAGAACTGTATAATATCAATAATAGCATAATACAATTTGGCAGCAATGTGCTGGAGAAACATTACAGCAAATAGGAACTGGTGATGTTTATCACCATATTTTCTAACTGGGCCAATATAATCGTGGAAAAAAAAGGGGGTCAGGTAACGGGTCGTTTGAAAAAGTACCAATTTGATTCGGGTCACAGGCAACTAGCCATTTCGTGCATTGTTGTTTTTGTTCTTAAAACTACAATGGTTGATAAGCAGCAGTAGATCTACAACCCTCGGTGCATCAATAAATAACGTACGAGTTAAAATCTCAAAAAGTTGTCACACAAAGATCAAAATACGTTTCAAAAGAGCAGCATAATAGATGTACCATATATACCTGTCTCCTACGGATTGTTTGTCTAGCCGACTCTCGGTTTGCTAGCACCCTACGTATTTTACGGGCTTCCATTTCAGCCTGGCATAACATAACTTTTAACATTAGCATAAAGCCAGAAATAAATACAGAAATGAGACGTATATCTTCAATACCTCTGTTAAGTTTTGTCTAGATTTTCGCCCACTTGACGCGTGATTTGTGGGATAAGCAGGATTTAATCTAAGTTCTGTGCTGTGTTCATCCTTGATCGATTTTGCAGCCAGGACGCCTGATTTCTCCGGCTTCTTCGCCATAAAATTAGCTGCCACCTGCTTGTTGACAAGAACAATACTAACAGATCTGATCAAGAAACTACAAAAACATTATGCGGATTAAAAGAAATAATCAAGACTTCGATAATCATATATCTTAAACGATCATTTCGAAAATCTGTTGCATGTCATACTCCTCACCACCTTTGTGATGTTTATATATTGATCTAACTGTAACCATACCTAGTCATACATACGGAAACATACAAATTGAAGCTAAGAACCGGTTTTTGTGAAAAACTAAGATTTATATATGTGAAAACATGCCTATAGGATTTGAAAACACAACTAGTGACACAAACTTCAAATCTAGGTGTAGACTTCGCCACCAAGTCTCGGAGGCAAATAGACCAGATAGGATTAAAGATGACAATCATGTTACAAACCGAAACCATCACAAGCTACGAAACTTATCTAATATTATTTGCAATACGAGGTTTCTTGTCTTATATTGTTTGGAATATGATGTTCACAGACAAGACCGGTTGGCTCCCTTATCATATCAACTTCACGTCCAGTAGACTAGACTAGCCTTTTAGATTGAGTTTTCGTAGCAAATTATATCAGGTTAATTAAATAAACATACGTTAAACACGACCCGAGTGTCTATATCTGTACCCGAAATACAACAAAAACATGTAACCGAATATGTTCTTTGTAAACCATTTATCTAACTAACTTGGTGTTACGGAAAAAAACTTGAAAGAAACCTCGCAAGAATTACTGGAACAGTTGGGCAAAACATGAAAGGACGAGTTGCCCTCGTTCGAGTCGTCCTTAAGTCGGTCGGCCACCGACTCACTCCCGTTGGAAACCGAGTTCATCGCGGGAACACGAGCCAAGCCAGCCAACGCCTCGGCCGCCTCGAGCTCAATCTTCACCAAATGGTCATAATCAAACGCATAAGCCGCCATAGTTGATTAATTGAAGTGAATGAAGAAACTTAAGTGATGGTGGGGGATGATAAAGGGGTGAAAATGAAGGAGAAGAGGGCACATGTCGGGGGTGGAGGTATGAGGGGGCGCCACGTATCGGTGAGGCAGAGGCCACGTTGTGGAGGGCGTAGGCGATTGGGCGAAGGTGGCAACGGGGCCACGTGGTGCGTCGGCATTTTACAAGTGGCTTCACGAAACCAATTCCTCTTGCTTGGGTGCGGAAACCGATGCCTGATGGTGGTTAAAATATCATATCTTCTTCTTCTTTGCCCATGCCGATGAGATGACACTTTTGAATTTTGATGGTTTATTATTATTGTTATTGTTATGGACTCTGGTGAAGAGTAGAATGGGTGGTTTTGAAAACCGCGAGAATCAAGTAGTCGGTTTTGTGTTAAACGATTAACAATTGTATCCTTTTTTTTTTATCTGCCGACTTGTGAGACCAGATTGGATAGAACAAGCAATATTCAAGAGTTTTTTTTTTTTTTTTTTCGCCAATGAAAGCAGGTGAAAAGAAACAAAAGAAAGGTTTTTTAACGTTATGTTTTCAAATTCATTTAAAAAGAGAAATAGAAGGAAAAAAATAGAAGGAAAGAAAAAAAAAAAGGATGAAAGAAAAATGAAAGCTAAAATGAATCGGAAGAAAATGAAAGAAAATAAGAGAAAAGAAGAGAAAGAAAAAAAAATGCTTCCTTTCTATTCTCTCGTTACGTAAACTCGGGAACACAACGTTGTCCTAATGTTTGGACTAGGTGTGAGAATGTCGGGTACCTCAGCCTCGTTTAGTTTTAACCGACCCGACCCAACCCGATACCCAAGAAACATGAAATAAAGGTGCCGATACTATACCCTAGGGAGAGAAATCGGGAATCGGTAAAGGTTAACCACGGTTCTTCGGTATTTCAATGGTGCCCGAGGTCCCGATTCCAGATCCATGGAGTGTACAATCAATTGAGAAAATGAGTAAACAAAGGAGATATCGAATAAGCCTGGTAAACCGCAGATCGTATTCTTCTTATTTTTCATCTTCTTTATTTCTCCTTACACCTTTTATTATTGTGATTAAGAGAAGTCCTTAAGGTATAACTCTTTCATGCTTATGGTTTCTACATATTGTACATATAGATGGGTAAGCATATTTCAATTGGGAAATTATTAATACAATTATGTATGTTTCTTGCTTTAATCAAGTGCCTATGTTTTACTTCTATGCTTGAATCTTGATTTGGATGTATAAGTATGTTGAAGATTTAAATTTCTCTTGAATATTGTTGTTATTGAAGCTGAATGTTTTTTCGTGTTGGAATTATGCAGTTTGGGGATGGTCTAGGGTTTGGATTATGCTATAAAGAAATAAACTTCTTAATTGTATGCTTTCATAAAGTTTGAGTTTTATACCCATATCTAACATCACTCAGTTTCAAATTTAATCATAATCACACCAAAAAAAGTACCAGTCTTTAAGTTCATACAAATGTCAAACAAACGTGCCAACAATGATCCAACCAAATAAAATTCAATGCAAACGTCTTAATAATCAAAACAATGAGAAATAACTTGTCTAGCTTAGGGAGAAAAACATAAAAAAACCAACTAAATGTTTATAATTATCATTACTAAAAAAATGTATCCATTCATTCTTCCATATGCACCCGTGACCACCTATTAATCTCTATCAGCATTTGTATCACTTGGTTTCAAGTTATTAGAAATTTCTACAAAGAATAATAAAAAATTATAAATAGGGTTACATATACGAATTATGTATAAATTGTATGTTAGCTTACATGTTCCAAGGTCATCAAAATTTGCCCGATCCTTCTCATAGTTGATTTCATTATGCAGGACCGGTAAAGAGAGGTCAATGCAACAGTTTCACAATGTTTGGAGAGTGTCAGAACACTTAACAGATCAAATAGGAAACCGGTTATGATGAAACCAAGAACACAAGTAAAGAACAAGAACAAGATAATATGGTTTTCAAAAATACTGTATATTGCTTTCAAGTTCTTACAAAGTGTTACAAAGCTTATCTAAAGTTACAAGTACTTGAAATACTTTATACTATATCCTACTACCGGCCATACTTTGAAGGCCAGCTGGAAACACTAATCTAGACAACAAGATCAATGTAAAGTTAAAAGGCAGATTGCCTTTTGACTAGTGTCTATGATATGCCATAACTCACATCCTAACATATTACAAAAAGGATAAAAGTACAAGAGTAGAAACTTACAGACAAAAGTCCTTAATCTACAGTTGGACAAAAGTAAGAACTTTTCACTAACTCATATAAGTTGGTGAGTATTCAGAGATGACAGCAGAAAGTAATTCAACTTTTGTCAAAAGGTGATTCAGAAAAAGCATGTATTCTCTGTTTCGGAAGAAAACAGTCTTTGGCTTTGGAAGACTTTGTCTTTGAAGTTTCAGAAGACTTCATCTTTAGCTTTGAAGATTTGGTCTTTTGGCTTCGGAAGATTTGATACTTAGTATAATTCACTGAGTTGTATCAAATCTTTCAAAGTAACTTCCTTGTACTTCACATGTGCATCCTGAGAGCTCTTTGGTTGCATTAGCCTCTAAGTGTGATCCTTATAAATTTCCCCTAGGCTGATGCTACCAAAACTGAAGGAGAGCTTTGAAGCTTGATCTTCATCTGTTGACAGTCCTCATCAGAATCAAGACCATTCCCTTCATCATCAGTTGGTCAGGATTACTCAGACTTTCAAAGTATCTCCTCATGTCATAGAGATCATGTAGAGAGAGGTCAAGTACATTTTGCTAGAAGTACATGTCTTGACCCCTTTGATCTCTAGTGACATACCATTTATCTGGGTTAGTTGCAAACACCTAAGACACGATGGGTCTCTCAGCAGCAAGAGGCTCTACTTGAATGGGAGTTGGATGAGTAGCCTCTTCTTGATCACCCTCAGGATGTCTTGACCCATCCTGAGGTGTAGAGGTGAATGCCTTGGACTTCATCTTCTTCTTCTTGTCCCTTCTGATAGCCACCCTCTTCCTCTTTCTGTATTTTAACAAAGAAGGCTAGCCTTGAGTACCAGATGGTTCTTGTTTATCCTTCTCAGTTGGGTCCTTTTCCTTCACAGATTCAGAAGGAGAGAGATCAGGACCCTGCTGTGGATCAAAAGATGAAGCTGGCTAAGATATAGCACTAGGTCCAGGTTGTTTTGTCTTTTGGGGTTCAACCTTGACCTCAGCTTCAGGTGCAGCCTGACTTGGTGGAGAATGCAAGTCAACTAGCTCACCCATTTTGATCTTCTACTTGATCACTCTAATGTGCTCATCCATGGTGGATAGAGACATTAGACCAAGTCTCCTTCCAAAAAATCCATACAGCTTCAAAAAGCTCACCATCTTTTGTCTATTAATAGACTTCCTGACTTTGCAGCCTCTTCCCACATCTTCCTCTTAGCAGTTTTTTTCTCTTTTAGCACTTCTTGCTCAAGCTACTTAAGGTATTCGAATTCAATGTATTCATAGGACAAGGAAAGCAGGTCTGCTACCTGATAAAGGCCTATGGCACTCAGGTAGGTAATCATGTTTTGCCTGTCTTGTTCCCTATCTATCTGAGTTTGATGCTCAATGGCCACAGCCTCTGCCTCAGGGCTTTCCTAAACTGGGGAGAGGGTAGGAGCTTCGTAGAGTCTTTTTCTTCTCCTTTCTTCTTTGATTTTGAGGAGCAATTCTGCATACTCAGCTTCCCTCCTCTCTTGTGACACTTTCATGTCAGCCAGTTCATTTAGTTCATCTAAGGGGGAAGAGATGAGTTCATCAATATTATAGTTCCTGGACCCTAGATAATTCATCATGGCTGTCCTCAACTCATCTTCTTGAGTGCTTGGCCTGGGGGCAACCCTGATAGCAGCTTCCATAAAGCTAGGGTCCTATTTGAACTCTCTCCCTTTGTGTTCCTCTTTCTCTCTCTCTTCCCCTCCTCAATCTCCTCATAGGTCATCTTCCTCTTCCTTTTATTAGTCATTGACCTATGTGACTTAGGGTGGAGAGAGCTTTGGCCTTCATTGTTTGATGTTTCACTTGAGCTCTACCCAGAGAGAGGCTGTGAGGGTAATGGGTGTTGAACTAGTTCCTATCTCAAGGTTCACAAGCTCAACTACTACGCCTTCAGCCAAGGTCTCCCCTTCCAAGCTAATCTTATGGTCCACCTCAGCATCCAGTTGACCAACAGTCTTGCCTGCTAGCCTCTATTCGAAGCTAATCTTAGGGTCCACCTCAGCATCCAGTTGACCAACAGTCTTGCCTGCTAGCCTCTATCTATATAGTTTGGTTCTGTACTTGAACTCTTCAAGCACCCTTTCTTGAATTCTCTAAACTAACCTTGCGGCTTGTATAGATTGACTTGGGTTGGCAAAAGGCAAGTCAACTAGAGAGAATCTCTCATAGTATCCCAAGTTGTAAAAATTAAAGACTTCTTGCTGTCCATGAGACCTAGAGATTACCAGGGTTCTCCTATCAGCATCATACCTCCATCCTATAATTTGATTATCAGCAGGGTAGGATGGGGTGGATATTGCCCTTGGTATACCCTCCTCAAACAGGCTTTGAATTAGTGAATCCACATCAATGTGAACTTGAGGAGGTTGTTGTGTATGGACAACTGCAAGTGAGGGTGGTGAGTCCTCTATATCCATACTCTAGGCAGAACTCCCAGGTTCTGTGATTGTAGGTAGGACTTTCTCCCCCTTTTTGGTAGCACCCTCTTGCATATGGGAGCTAAGGGTTAGGTCAATCACATCCATAGGTTCATGTGGACCTGGTTGAGTTTGCCTTATAGGTCTCTCAGCTAACTTTCCCTTGAGGTCGATGATCTCAAGTTGCTGGTCACTGATCTGTTTTTGTAAGGTAGCCACCTGAAATTCTAGGCGACTAACCTTAGAAACTAAATAGGTGCATGCTTTTGACAAGTTTTGCACCTTTAGTTGCAGACTCCCCTCATCTTGATCAGAAGAATCATGGGGGGATGAAAGAATAGGACCAAAGTCTTCTTCCTCACCACCAGCTTGGGTTTCTTGGCTGTTGGATTTCCCTTGCACACTGATAGCTTCAAAAGAAATATCAATGGGTTGGGTTGCCATGGTTGAGGTCTGAATAATGTAATCACTTGCAAAAATTAGAGCCTCTTCCATATGGGCCTCCTGAACAGGTTCAGGGAGGTCCACCTCAGTTGTGGGTGGATGATGTGCTCTAGATATGGGAGATTTAGTAGTACTCATCTCTCCTTGAGCAGGGGTGGAGAAGAGAGACTCATGGTACTCACTGAAACCCATATCCTCATCATCATAGAATTCTAGGTTGTGGATTGGTTGGTCGCGATCTAGCGGCTGAGGATGGTAGCTTTTCCCTGAAGGTTGATCACTAGAGTTTTGAGACTTAGAGTGAAGGCTTAAGGCTGGGGTAATGAGCTCATCAGGATGAGCATGAGGAACCTCAACACTGATCAAAGAAATGATGGGAGTGGTCTGCTCATCAGGAGAAGTGGGAACTCTAGTGTCCACTTCTTCCTGCATAGGTTGTGATTTGGGGGACTTCTCAACCTGAGTAGACTGAGCAGGGATTCATTTGGATTTTCTAGTGTATGTGATGGTGATTTATGGCTATGTGGGTGGTGTAAATATAGAAGGTGTGGGTTTAACATTGGTTGGTGCTACCAAGTTATCACCTTGAGCAATGAGCTCTAACATTTTTGGGACCATTGCTGTTTCTACCCCTGAGAAGCCAATAGTGGACTTTCTCATTTTCTTGAAGATGTCGGTCTTTATCTATCCCAATATAAAAATATTACCTGCTCCACTTAACTGTGAGCCCAGTTCATAGTTAAGAATGTGTTGAACATATCTAGGAACCATATAATACATTAAGGAGTCCAAGTTAGCAAGCAAGTTTGTATAAACAAACTAGGAGTACTTGAACTTGACCCCTTGAACCATCCCATGGACTATATAGGATAAGTCCTCAGGAATTTGATCCCAATCTCCATGTTTGTTGGATAAAGAGTGGATTACCACATGAAGGAAGTACTTCAATTGAGAGGAAACCTTACCCTTTTTGAAGTTTCTGACAGAGTAGTCCCCTTCATAGCCTATCTGCTGGAATGAGTTGTTTACAACAGATTTGGGGAAGGACAATTCGCCTTCTGCATCACCCAGCCTCAAATGAGAGTTGATGATGGCTGGAGTGATGAATATTGTCTTCCCCTGCACTATGGCAGACAGTGCCTTCTCATCGTCCAAGATGACCTCTTTGTAGGTACTCTATGTTGGATCATATGAGGTTGGTGCAACCAAAACAACACTTAGAGCATTTTGAAGTACAACTAAAGAAGTCTTCTGAAGACAAAGATGCTCTTCTGAAGACAAATTGAAGATCTTCAGAAGCTTAAGTATGAAGAACTTCCAAAGGAAAACTAAGTCTTTCGAGACTAAGTAGTTTTCCTTCCGAAGTATATGAAGAACTTCCGAAGGTAGAACCAAGTCTTCCGAGACCAAGTAGTTCTCCTTCCGAAGAATTCACACTTAGAAGATCCAAGACAAAGTCTTTCGAAGAATGAAGTCATGAAGACTTGCAGAAGACTCGGAAGAAGTTGATTCTTTTGAAGTATAAATGACCTCGGAAGAACTTATTCTTCCGAAGCCATTTTGCCCTCGGAAGAATCAACTATGAACCAGTGGACATAAGTATGGGTTGTCTGACATCCGCTGACAACTCTGATACACTGCATGGTGCTTTCCCACGCCCATGTAGTTGACCATACTTTAATCCACTGTTCACCTTTATCAGTTAGTATAGTTACCATACTTAGTTGGTGACAAAAGGTAAGTCATGGACCTGTCATGACTACCTAATCTAGGATATTATTTTATCTTAGATACTTTACTTCTAGCAATGTAGTATTTGTCTAGTGGTAAATTCTAGCTGGTTTTCCAAGTATAACCGGTTGTAGATAGTAGTATATATGGTTTCTTATAGTAACTTAAGTAACCATGCTTGTAAGAGTCTTATGATACTAAGTTGAGAAGTAATATATACAAGTATCTTGAAAACCATTCTTGTGTTCATTAACTTATTATATTATTGTCAACTTAGTTAGAGATTTTGCTTCATCAACTGAGTGAGACTTAGTGAGTTTATGAGATAAAACTTGTGTTGAGAGACCAACACCGATCCTGCATTGGTATCAGAGCTTTTTAGGCTCTTGATTGTGAGATCTAACCATCCCAAATCACCCTTGTTTCTTCATACTTACTCACTTCACTCAAATGGCTCTTAACCAAAAATTTTCTGAGTCTGATATGGGAACCATGACCAAGGCTCCTATCATTACCCCTGATGATTTTGGAACCTGGTGCAAATGTATTAAAGGTTTCATCAAGTATCAAGACAGCCGCATGTGGAGATCTGTCACTCATGGTCCTTACAAGCCAAAGGTGGCGGACCCGGATGGTAATGGCGCCATGATTGAGAAAGCTGTTGAAGACTACTCTGATGAAGACTTCAAGAAGATGGACATCAACTGCAAATCCATGACCGTGTTGCTTACTGCAATATCAAACTCCATAATGGTAGGCTTTAAGCAATGCGAGACTTCCAAAGAACTATTTGATGCTTTGAAGCTGATGTACTCTGGTTCTACTGAATCAAAGGAGAACAAGAAAGATATGCTAAAGCAGAAGTTTGAGAACTTCACTTATGTTGCTGGTGAGACCTTGAGCCAACAATACTTCAGGTATATGGACCTGATCACCTTTCTTCAGACTATGGGAGTTGTTCTTGAGAAAAGAGACATAGTTAGAAAATTCATGAGTGCACTTCCTCATGAGTGGACTTTTTACTGTGTCTCAATCAAGAGAACTGAAAATCTCAACACTCACGCTATGACTAAACTATATGGAATCCTTGATGGATACCGTATGGAGATGGAGACTCAAAAGAGCTACCAGATGAACAGACCCTCAAATCCTGCAGTCAACAATGCTCTACATGTTGCTAAAGGATCAAGAACTCCCCAGCCTCAGTTGTACCTGAACAACCTTTAATAGCCATCATCCTCTTCTGGGCCATACATCACTTTCCCTGAGACACCCAGGTCTTAACAGGCTCAACACACTCCCTTCCAGGATAGTTGTGCTTTTGTTTCAGGGAGTGAGCACTCTGGAGATTTTCAATTCTATTTTGATGATCTAGAGTGTTTCAGCCCAGATGATGTTGAATATATGGACATTGTCCAGTAAATGTTTTAACCTACAGAGCAAAGAAGCTCTTTAAAAGAACCGGAAGGCAGTTTCCTCAAAACCTAACTAACAGCAAATTCAGGTTTGATAAGAGCAAGGCCAAATGCTACCACTGTAACCAGCTTGGTCACTTTGCTAGGGAATGTAAAGCTCCAGGGTAGCTCAAGCCTCCCAACATCCTGCTACCTTAAAGGCTGCAACCAAACCCACTGAGCCGCAAACTGCAGCTGTTGCTCAAGAGGTTGACTGGAGCTTTATGGTGCAAGATGTCAGCCCTGCTCAAGCTCTCATGGCTGGAACTGAAGACAACAAGGTATATGAACATCTCTGTACCCCAGCCTATATTGCTAAGGTTAAATTATATCAGGACTACAACATGGAAATTAGATCTGATATTGAGTCCTTAACTATCCTAAAATCTGATTTTGAGAGAGCAGAATTTGACTAAAAACTCAAAATACAAGAGTTAGAGAAAACTGTGTCCTCTTTAAAACATGAACATACCAACTATAGGACTTAAATAAAAGATCTAATATCCAAGTTGACTGGACCCAGCTAGTAATGGCTTAGGCTAAAACAGAGAAGTATGCTATTCAAGAGCATAACTTCAACACTATTATTGCATCATCCTCCCACTCCAAGGTATGCTATCAAAACAAAAGTGGGTTAAGATCCAATGAAATTGCTCCACCACACTCTCTTGTGTCTATTAGACACAAGAGATGTGGTACTGATGAGCAAGAGGTTCTAACTGCTGACCCACTACCTAGTGAGCTGAAGAATGATGCAATAATGGAAACTACCATAGGGAAGGATAAGGTAGAAAACCTCATTCCTACAGTTAATAAATCCTTGACCACCAAAGCCTGAAAGAACATGATCAGGGCAGCAAGAAAAACTACCAAAAAGGTGGTTGAGACTAAGATGAAGACAGACCCAAGGCAAAAAGGTGTATTCATCTCAGCTGGATTCCAAGTGGTTGGAAGTTTTGATTCAGGAAAGGAGTGTAGTACCAGCACCCCTATCCAGCTGAAGGATCAAAAATTAAAGGAAATCCTTGAAACCTTTCGAGAAGAAGACTGCTTATGAAGAAAAGGTGGTGAAAACTTCTTCAAAAAAGAAAGAAGCCTCGGAAGCAAGTCATGCTGCATAAGCCTCCTCAGGCTCATCAACACTAGTCAACCATAGGATGGAATGGAAAGCCAGAAAAGATGTTGCAGCCCAAACCTCTTCTTCACACACTATAATTGAGCCACATGTATACAATTTGGCTCAGTTATATCATCTACATTGGAAGAACCCAAGACCAACAAGGCTTGGGTTTCCAATAATAACTAATCATTTCACCATATGTGCAGGGACATCCATATGACAAGAATGGAAATGTGTGGATTGTGGATAGTGGATGCACTAGGCACATGACAAGGAACAGGTCTCTCCTACAACAATTTGAACATTTTGATGGAGGCCTGTTCAGTTTGGAGGTGAAGCCGGAGGATACATTTCTGGTAGAGGTAGTGTATCCAATGGTAAGTTAAACATTGACAAAGTAAACTTTGTCAAACAGCTTGAACACACTCTCTTAAGTGTTTCTCAATTTTGTGATCAAAAGCACCAAATGCTTTTCACAGAACATGAGTGTCCTCAAACCCGGGATGACAATTCCTCAGGAACTGGTGCTTCTTAGATCTCCCAGGAAAGGGGATATGTACAAGCTAGATATGAACAATGCTTCTCCACTGGGTGAAGTATCATGCTTTCTTTCCAAAGCTAATGGTGATGAGTCAACTCTTTGGCATAAAAGAATGTCCCAAGTTAATTTTAAAACCACGAATAAGTTGGTTAAAAATAATTCGGTACATGGTGTGCCTAA
Organism: Flaveria sonorensis; assembly: GCA_025506505.1. NCBI lineage: Eukaryota > Viridiplantae > Streptophyta > Magnoliopsida > Asterales > Asteraceae > Flaveria > Flaveria sonorensis. The sequence continues at coordinate 46,987,100 of CM046438.1, forward strand.
AAAGGAGTTTTTCTACAAAGATAACTGTGTTGCTTGCTTGAAAGGAAAGCAACACAAGGTTTCTCACAAATCCAAAGAGGTTAACTTCATCACCACTCCATTACATTTATTGCACATGGATCTTTTTGGTCCCACAAGTATAATGAGCATTGGAAGGAAATCATATTGTCTTGTGATTGTTGATGAGTTTACAAGATTTACATGGATATTCTTTTTGAGAACTAAAGATGAAACGATTGAAACTTTAAAATCTTTTATTCTTAAAATTGAAAATCAAAAGGATCACAAGGTAAAAATCATTAGAAGTGATCAAGGGATTGAGTTTAAGAATCAAGTTCTTGATTCATTCTATAACTCAAAAGGGATTACCAGACAATACAGTGCTCCTAGAACTCCTCAATAGAATGGTGTTGCTGAGAGGAGGAACATGACACTTATTGAGGCTGCAAGAACTATGTTAGTTGATTTAAAACTGCCTCTAACTTTCTAGGCAGAGGCAGTCATCACTGAATGCTATGTACAGAACAGGGTTCTTATTGTTAAGCCCCATGGAAAGACCCCATATGACTTATTAAATAAGAGGCCACTATTCATTGGCTTTCTTAGGTCCTTTGATAGCAGGTGTACCATACTTAACACAAAAGACAATTTAGCAAAATTTGCTGAAAAGTCGGATGATGCTATCTTTGTCAGATATTCCTCAACCTCTATTGCTTATAGAGTGTATAATATTAAAAATCAACAATTTAAGGAATCATCCAACATTGTTGTTAATGAGCACACTCCTTGTGTTAGAGGGAATGGCCCTGATCATATCTTCAATCTAGAATTGTTTCCAAACTATTCTAAACCATCTTATGAGAATGTTTCAGCTGGAACAGGAACTCAAAGTGACCTCTATGAAGATCAAATGTTTGAGTTACCCAGACCTATTCCTAGTTCTCTAAGAGGAATTGAAGAACAAGCTCCCACTACTGGAAGTCCTGAAAGCTTGAACATCTCAGGAACTAATGGAGCTTCAACAAGTTGTCAGCCAACTGAGCCTCAAAACTCATCAGCTAACAACTACAGCATTCAACACCAAACTGATGAAGACAGTAATCTGGTAGAATAGGCAACTACTACTTCTTAGCAGAATATCATTGATGCTATCACACATTCATTCAATCAGTCCTCATTGAATGAGTGTGAGACATTAGTTGGTCATGGTGTTCAAAATCCTGAGCAAAACTTCTCAAACCTGGATCTATCTATGCAACTAAATGTGATTCCTAGGCTCAGGATACACAACACTCACCCATCTGAGAACATCATTGGGGATGTCTTAAAAGGTGTGAGGACAAGAAGTCAAACCCACAATGGAAATCTGCTTGTCTTATGCTTTCTCTCTCAAATGGAACCAAAGAAGGTGGAACAAGCCCTCAAGGACAATAATTGGATTGAAGCTATGCAAGAGGAGTTACTTCAATTCAAGAGGCAAAAGGTATGGAACTTGTGTCCATTGCCACCTGGCCAAGTCCCCATTGGCACCAAGTGGGTGTTCAGAAATAAGAGAGATGATAGAGGGTTGATTATCAAGAATAAGGCAAGACTTGTTGTTTAAGGATACACACAGGAGGAAGGCATCGATTACACTGATGTCTTTGCACCTATTGCAAGACTTGAGGCTATGAGAATCTTTCTTGCTTTTGCAGCATCCAAGAACTTCATTGTCTATCAACTTGATGTCAAATGTGCATTTTTATATAGGGATATCGATAAAGAAGTCTATATGTGTCAGCCACCTAGATTTGAAGACCCACAGCACCCTAACTATGTGTTCAAACTGGATAAAGCTCTTTATGGGTTGCATCAAGCACCTAGGCTGTGGTATGAAACCATGTCTCAGTTTCTTCTTAGGAATGGCTACACCAGAGGCACCATAGACAAGACATTGTTCATAAAGAAATCTGGGAAGGACATGCTGCTTGTTCAAGTCTATGTTGATGACATCATATTTGGTTCCTCAAATGACCAAATGTGCAAAGACTATGAAAGCATCATGAGGAAGAAGTTTGATATGAGTTTAATGGGAAAGATGGATTTCTTCCTTGGAGTTCAAGTGAAGCAGATGGAAGAAGGGTTCTTCATGAATCAATCTAAGTATGTCAAGGACATCTTAGAGAGATTTGAGATGAAAGATTGTAAGCCAGCCAAGACACCTATACCCAGAAATCACAATCTTTGTCCTGATTCTGAGGGGGAGGATACTGATCAGCATCAATACAGGGTGATTATTGGATCTCTGATGTATCTCACTGCAAGTAGACTTGATATCATGTTTGCAACCTGCATCTGTGCAAGATATCAGGCTACTCCCAAGGTGTCTCACCAAATTGATGCCAAGGGAATTCTTAGATACCTTAAAGGAGCTCCCAAACTGGGTCTCTGGTAACCTAAGAATAAGGACTTCAATCTCTACGGGTACACTGATAGTGAATATGGTGGCTGCAACATCAACAAGAAATCCACATCTGAAGGATGTCAGTTTCTTGGTGGAAGGATTATCTCCTAGCAGTGCAAGAAGCAATCATGTGTCTCTAAATCAACTGCTAAAGCTGAATACAATGCTGCTGCGAGTTGTTGTGCTCAACTACTATGGATTCAAAATCAGATGCTGGACTATGGATTTAACTTCATGGAGACTCCTATCCATATAGACAACAAGAGTGCCATTTCTATCACAGAAAATCTAGTCAAGCACTCCAAGACAAAGCATATTGACATCAGGTATCATTTCATTAGAGATATCATGAGAAAAATCTAATAAAGCTAGTCAAAGTGAATTCAAATGAACAATATGCTGACTTGTTCACCAAAGCCTTTGATGAACAAAGATTTAAATATTTAATTACAATTATTAGGATGATTAACATTGACTAGATCTTCTCTTTTAAAAAACCTTTTTAAATATATCTTGTCTATGTTGTCTAAATACAATCTAAGCCTTGTTACAAAAAGGCTTTCTTCAAAAATCTAAGTGTAAATACTTCCAAAGAGAAATTTACCCTCGGAAGAGATCTTTATCCATCTTCCGAAGGAAAATTCCTCTGCATAAATATTATTTTCCGAAGAGTTTTTAGCTTGGAAGAACAATTGATCATAGATCAAATCTACTTCCGAAGCTTACTAACTTTTGTTCTCGGAAGAAGACTGTACTCTCGGAAGCAAACTTGTCATTGAGACATGGTTTGCTTTCGGAAGTAAAATGGCTTCGGAAGACTATACTGAGAAACACAAGTGTTTTCTCTCGGAAGCAATTTTACTTCGGAAGAAAACCTATATAATGTAACGGAAATCTTTGGGCCCCACTCTGTAAAAGGTAAGATTTTATTGATGATTGTCGGAATATTTTAAATGGTTTATCTTACCACCCCTGTCAAATCGAAACCCAAACAGTCCTTTCACCTTATCGGTTTGATTTTTAACCCCCATTTAAAATTTCTGATTCTCTTTCTTTACTTTCTTTACCACCGCAAAAGCCCCAAATTACCACTATCTTCTTCACTCACTCTCAAATTCCTTCAATCCAACTATACCTCTTAACAATGGCCCTAAATCCCCAACATAATCAGGTCACTATCCTTGATTCTTCAAAGGATGCTGACTTTGCCCCTATTGTCGGATTTTTGTCCCTACTGTCGAATTTCTGTCCCAATCGGCATACTTCACCGCCCTCACTGTTAACCCCACCATCTACTCTAACCATATGGCCAAATTCTGGGCCAATGGTCGAATTGAAACACAAAATGAATAAAGGGTCATCAGATCGAGGATCTGTGGACAGGAGATCACCATTATTGAATCAACCATCACGAAGCATCTGGAGCATCATGATGAGGGCGCCCCTACTGAATTCCCTAAATCTGAGTTGGAAGACACTTACACTCAGATGGGATATGGCGGCGATGTGAGCAAGTCTACAATCTATAAATTTAACTTCTCCTACAATTGGAAGTTCTTGCTGCACATCGTTCTCCACTACCTATCCAACAATTCTGGGGGTGGGATCAAATCCCATATGATTTGGGCTGCCTAGTCCACGGGTTGGTAAAAGGCTTGTGTTTCAACTATTCACGCTTTGTGCTAAACAAGTTAAGAGGAAATCTCACCCGGGATCCATTCTACATGTATCCCCGGTTCATTCAGCACATAATCAACTGTGAGCTGGACCTGAACAGATTACAATGTGTAGACGTTCTACTGGTCCATTACATGCGGCCTGGCATCTTCAAAACTTTAAAGAAGGTGTCCATCAACTTCACTGGAAGATTCATTGAACTTGTTCCAGGTATCGTGAGCCAACGGCTCCCGGTGACATCCCTGCAAGCCCAGCAGGTGATGAACCCACACCAGACACCACCACTCAAATGCCAATCACTTCTTCCCACCCAATCAAGATTAATTATACAAGACACCCCAAACGAACCCCTAATCAATCTACTCTGATTGATCAGGTCCCCTCTATTCAAACCAAAAAGGCTCAAGTGGAACTCAGGGCTCCCACTCAGCCAGAGGTCCAACCATCCTCCACCATTAACCTCAATGTCAGCATTGAGTCTTCTTAGTCTCATGCTGACGAGCCCACAACCTAAGCCTTTAGCCCTTAGGGTGAGTCTCAACACTCCTCTGAGCAGCCAAAAAGGGACACCAACATCATCAGGTCATCTGCTCAAGCACAAGAACCCTTAGGTGCTGACCAAGGTCCCGGGTAATTAGATTTAACCTCCCTATCCATCATTGACCTATTAACCCGACCTGATGAGGACATTATGTTTCATCTAGGCCATGATGTTGATCTACCATACCACTCTCAAGATCAACTGATCCCCAGGGAACCTCTAATGTCTAGCCCACATCAGCTAAACCTAACTGAGGTGAGTCAAACTGGTATGGAGGTGACTCATGTAGGCTCAGCTGCCACTACTGAGAGTGTTTACTAACCTCTCAGGATAGTGATAACATAAGTGGGACTGATTCTACGGTAACCTTGCCTCTTGATGACTCTGAAAGAGACATCAGCACGCAAGGGTATGCAAGGTGCCAAGAAACCATTACAGGTGGTGATGATGAATATACTAGGTATGTTATCTCATCTCCCAATGATTCTTCAAAAGAAGATGAGGGTAGTTTGAAACTCATCATCAGAGACCTGTTTTCTAAAGTCTCAAACCTTGAATTAAAGGTTAAGACTTTAGAGGACAGGTCTGCCACTCGGCAACTTGAGATTGAAAATCTCAAGGCTCAACTAGCTGAGACACAGATTGAGAAGTCTGTTAGGCATGTACATACATAAGTTTTTTTAAGTTCTTCGTCTAGCTCATCTACTTCTCAAGATGATGCTACCAAAAAGGGGGAGAATGTACAGAAACAAAGACATGAGGAACCCCGCCTTGCCATCACAATAACTTCCCTTGATGCCATATCTTCTTCTTACCCTACACAGCAACACCCTGTAACCATCTTCCCTCAAACAGCTCCCATTACTATTCAAGAGGACCCAAAGATACTTATAGACCTTAACAGATTTTAACCACATTTCCGATAAGCTCATCCATCGAACAACCTTCCCCTGATGTAGTCATTGCCTACTGTGGAGCTGAGGAGCTTCAAAGGCTGAGAGCATCACCTACCTCTGTAAAGGAAGTTGGTCAACCTAAGGTCTCTATTGAACCTGAGATTAACTTCGAAGGGAATATACAGACTCATGGCCCAGCAACCAATTTGGAAGGGGCAGGTAGTGCAGTTCCAATTACTTTCGAAGCAGAATTCCAAGCTGCGAAAGGAATAATTGAACTATCTTCCTCGTCCAATGATCTGTTCATCACAGAAGCCATTCTTGACCTAGCCTCTGAGGTAAACAGTGAGGACTTCCTTACAACCCCTCTCTCCCAAATACCATAAGTTCAAACCCCCTCTCCCCAACCTAATCCTCTAAACCTAAGTCTCCAAAGGCTGAATCTTCCTCTGATCCTAAGGGGAACAAGAAGCTCACTGCTAAGGAGCTTCTAGAGGAGGAAAGATTGGAAAAGCTCAAGAAGAAAGGAAGAATTGATACTGGGAAGCTGTTGGCTGCAAGAAGCAAAGCAGCAGCAGCCGCTCAAGAAAGTATCAATAACAAAAAGAGAGTGGAGGTCATTGACAGGCTCATCAGCCTAGGAGTAGCCAATAAAGAAATCCTTCTACGCCCACTTGATGAGCTTGTGAAGATAAAGAAGGCTACCTTGCTGCAAAAGGAAAGAGAGGAAGCAGCAAGGTTGGCTGAAAAGGAGGAGAAGAGGAAAAGGAAGGAGGAGGCTATGGAAAGGGAAAGGATGGAGAGAATAGCCTTCCTCTGCTCTAAAGGCTATTCTCAAGAGGAGCTGGCACCTCACAATTATGATACAATCTTGTTACTTTTCCATAAAGAACAAGATCAGATCAACAAAGAAAGAAAGAAGGATGTTAGGGAGAAGCTGAGGGAGAAGAAGAAGGAGGAAGAGGCACAACTTGCTACTTCCAAGAAGGCAGGAGATAAGGAATGGATGAAAACTTATCTCAAAGCCTTTGGCTTCTCCAGCAGGCAAGTGGGTCCCATGTCACTGAAGACCCTATTGCGACATGTCAGCGACATCAAGGCTGACATTCGCATAGGAAGAAGGCAGGAGGTAATTCAAACATTAAGTGTTCAGAAGATGGCACCCAAACCAACACCAATACCCAAACCAGCACAACCTACACCCACATCTTTTCCCTTCCCTATCAAAACTAAACCAACCACTGAGCCTCACACTCAGCCTTACCAACACCCTCACCTACTGCTTCCCAACAACCACCTCCACTACATATTCTCAAACCCAAAATACAACCAGAACCCAATCTCTAACCAAACCATCTTCTGAAACATCTAAGCCCCTGACCTTAAAATAGTTCAAGGAGATCAAGAAGAAGCTCATTAACTACATAACACTGAGCGACATCTCTTATGAAGAAGAGACAATTAAGCTAAAATATAATGATGGCTCTTTTAGTTCCCTCACAAGAGATGCATTCCTTGATCTACCTAAGGGAACACTAGACCAAGCTCTCCAACTTCTTGCAGCCAATTCAGATGTTCTAACAGAAAAAGAGAAGAAGTTAAGAAGGAGACTGGTGACTCTGCTGGATACTAGGAAGTGGAACAAGCTTTTATCCAAACCCCTCAATCCTAGAAAACAAATAGTCCAGTGGAGGTTCGATGAACCTTCACAGAGCTTTGTTGTGGAAAGAGAGAATGGTAAAGTAAACAGGGTTGATACTTCATCTCGGTTACACTCCAGCAGATTTGTTATTGCTGAGTTAGCAGAGAAACCATTCTCCAATCCCACCAACTCTCAGGTTGCTACTCACATCAAAAATCATCTGAGCAGTCTTCATCTGGCTGAGCTTACAAAGAAAGCCAAGACAAAAGAAGAGTTGAAAAAGAGAGCAAAGGATGAGGAAGAAGGCACAACTACAAAAGGAAAACATTCCTTCAGATGGTTGAAGGCTCAACTTCTGATCCTATAGTTAGATGGAAATATGAATACAATTCCAATCAACTAACTCTCTTCAGAGGGACGCAGCAAAGGGTGCATGTCATTCAGAACAACAGACTTGATCTATTATCTACGAATGACTTGTACAAGCTCCTCACCACCATATCAGGGAAGAAAAAGGAGACAGAAAAATATCTTCTTTCCCTGGTGTTGAAGACCATAAGGAGCAGAAAGAAGTGAAGTTTTGGTAGCATCAGCCTAGGGGGAGTTTGTTGGATCATATGAGACTGGTGCAACCAAAACAACACTTAGAGCATTTTGAAGTACAACTAAAGAAGTCATCTAAAGACAAAGCTGCTCTTCCAAAGACAAATTGAAGATCTTCCGAAGCTTAAGTATGAAGAACTTCTGAAGGAAAACTAAGTCTTCCGAGACTAAGTAGTTTTCCTCCCGAAGTATATAAAGAACTTTCAAAGGTAGAACCAAGTCTTCCAAGACCAAGAAGTTCTCCTTTCGAAGCATTCACACTTAGAAGGTCCAAGACAAAGTCTTCCGAAGAATGAAGTCATGAAGACTTGCAGAAGACTCAGAAGAAGTTGATTCTTTCGAAGTATAAATGACCTCGGAAGAACTTATTCTTCTAAAGCCATTTTGCCTTCGAAAGAATCAACTATAAAACAGTGGACATAAGTATAGGTTGTCTGACATTCACTGACAACTCTGATACACTGCATGGCGCTTTCCCATGCCCATGTAGTTGACCATACTTTAATCCATTGTTCACCTTTATGAGTTAGTACAGTTACCATACTTAGTTGGTGACAAAGGTAAATCATGGACCTGTCATGACTACCTAATCTAGGATATTATTTTATCTTAGATACTTTACTTCTAGCAATGTAGTATTTGTCTAATGGTAAATTCCAACTGGTTTTCCAAGTATAACCGCTGTAAATAATAGTATATATAGTTTCTCATTGTAACATAAGTAACCATGCTTGTAAGAGTCTTGTGATACTAACTTGAGAAGTAATATATACAAGTATCTTGAAAACCATTCTTGTGCTCATTAACTTATTATATTATTGTCAACTTAGTTAGAGATTCTGCTTCATCAACTGAGTGAGACTTAGTGAGTTTGCGAGATAAAACTTGTGTTGAGAGACCAACACCGATCCTGCACTTTAGAACTCTAAAAGTTGATTATTCGTAGAATAGAGGGTCTATTGTGAGGGCGGTGAGGTAGTTTGAGAGAGTTAAGAAGCGGCAAACATCTAATAAACCTAGATCTTTCTCAATGATAACAGAGCAACCTGATTGTGTTGCCTGTGAAGTTGCATGGAAAATATGGTTGGTTTCAGGATTTGGGTTGGCCATTTTGAGTAGCTTTGCAGTAAAGAAAGGTAAGAACAAAGTTGATTGTGGGTGAATTTAGGTTTAAAACTTTTGTAGATGAAGAGAAAGGTAAAAAAGGGGAACTGTTGTATGAATATATATATATAATATATATATATATATGGTAAGGATTTTAGACAAAGTTAATGCAAAAGGATAAACTTTGGAATCCGGATGTTAGTCCCACCTTTGAGAAAGTGCTCAAAAAGTTAGTTTTCTTGAAGTCTAAAATCTTCTGAAGGTAATTTATCTTCGAAAGTTTTGAGAAAAACTTCCGAATTCAATTTAGCTTCGGAAGATATTTCTTAGCTTTTCAAGAATTTGCTTTGGAAGAAAAATACTTAGAGTATTTTACTTCTTAGAAAAAATTTGCTTTGGAAGATATCAACTATCAGAAATTTTATTCAAAGAGAGAATAAAGCTTCTGATACTTAATTGCTTTCGAAAGAAAATAGTCCTTCAAGACATATAAGTACTTGGTGACAAATGTAAGCTTCGGAAGATATATTAGAATTTCTTCCGAAGGTAAATTTCTCAGAAGTATTTATTTGTTTTGAAGACATAATTTTCTTTCGAAGACAAACTGATGTCGAAGGAAAACATATCTAAAATTCTAAGGGATATCATTTTGAAAAGTTCCTTCCAAAGTAAACTAGGCTTATATTGGTGATAATATAGACAACTTAAGACATACATATTTGAAAAATAATCTTGAATTTTGTTTAAGAAAAATCTACTCAAAGTTAATCATCCCAGTAGCTAATTCAAGATACTTAAATCTTTGTTCATCAAAAGCTTTTGTAAACAGATCAGCATATTGTTCATTTATGTTAACTTTGACTAGTTTTATCAATCCCTTTTCAAAATTATCTTCAATCAAATGATACCTGATATTGATGTGCTTTATCTTTGAGTGCTACACAGGATTCTCTGTAATAAAGATAGCACTATTGTTGTTTATGTGGATGGGAGTCTCCTTGAAGTTGAATCCATAGTCCAGCATCTGATTCTAAATTCAAAGCACTTGAGCATAGCAGCTTGCAGTAGCAATGTATTCAGCTTTAGCAGTTGATGCAGACACATAATATTGTTTCTTATATTGTCATGAGACTATCCTCCCACCAAGAAATTAACATCCCCCAGATGTAGACTTTGCAGTCATGTTGCAGCCACCATAGTCACTATCTATATAGGAATACAGATTGAAGTCAGAATTCTTTTAGATACCAAAGGCCTAGTTTGGGAGAACCTTAGAGATATCTAAGAATCCTTTTGACAGTAACCAGGTGTGACATATTTTGGTTGGCTTGATATTGTGCACAAATACATGTGGCAAACATGATATGAGGCCTGCTGGCTGTGAGTTACATAAGAGACCCAATCATAGCCCAGTAAAGATGTTCATCAACACACTCTCCCTCAAGATCAGGTCCTAAAGAGTGGTTTCTGGCTATGGGTGTCTTAGCAACCTTACACTCAGTCAGATAAAATCTGGTAAGCATGTCTTGCATATACTTTGACTGGTTTATAAAGATGCCATTGTCAACCTGTTTCACTTGAATTCCTAGAAAGAAATTGAGTTCTCCCATGGCACTCATTTCAAATCTATTCTTCATCAGCTTCTCAAACTCTTTACAGAGCTTCGGATTAGTTGACCCAAAAATGATGTCACCTACATAAACTTGAACCAGCATCAAGTCATTTCCTATTCCTTTAATAAAGAGTGTTCCATCAATAATACATTTCTCGTATCCATGCTGACAGAGTTACTGTGATAGCATTTCATACCACTTCCTTGGAGCCTGATGCAACCCATAAAGAGCTTTTTCAAGCTTTTAGAAATAATCAGGATGATCTGGGTCTGCAAAGCCAGTTGGTTGTTTGACATACACTTCTTCATCAATCACCTTATATAAGAATGCACACTTGATATCAAGTTGGTAAACCTTGAAATCCTTGGATGTAGCAAAAGAAAGGAATATCCTAACAGCTTTAAGTCTTGCTAAAGGAGCAAAAACATCTGTGTAGTTAATCCCTTCTTCTTGTGTGTATCCTTGAACAACTAGCCTTGCCTTATTCTTGATGATAAGTCCTCTATCATCTTTCGTATTCCTGAATACCCACTTGGTACCTATAGTAGTCTTCCCATGAGAAAGAGGACATAGGTTCCAAACCTTTTGTCTTTTGATTTGAAGTAGCTCCTCCTGCATTACTTCAACCTATGTAGGGGAGTAGTGATGGAGTTTATTTCCTTTGGCTCGTGAGACACCTTGTGTTGCTTCCCTTTTAGGCTTGCAATACAATGGTCATCACTTGTAAACTCTTTCTTTGTCATTCTAGTTACCAAATCATTCTTCATTAATGTATTCATGTTCTTAAAGTTTACATGGTACATTCTTTTATGCCAGATAAAACTTATCACTATTTGCTTTAGATAGTAAGCAAAACTTCTCCTGAAGGTGATGTTTCCTGCAATGCCATGTTGTACATGTTTCATTTCTTGGGGCTCTGAGTAGGATATGCTCTTGAGTAATGACTACCCCGGGCTTGAGAATAATGCACTCATGCTCAGTAAGAGCATGTTGTGTCTCTGATCACAAAATTAGGATACACTCAGAGATTGTACCCAAGCTCCTTAACAAAATTTACCTTCTCAATGCTAAGCTTACCATCTATGACCCTGCCCCTTCCATAAATGTACCCACTTGATTCTCCTCCAAAAGCAACTAGCCCTCCATCAATTTTTTTCAAATTCTAAAGCAAAGAGCCATTGCCTGTCATGTGCCTGGAACACCATTGTTAATGATCCATACATTTCATTTGGTCTTTAGTTGTTCCTACACATAATGAGATGGTTAGTTACATTTGGAAACCCAAGTCTCATTGGTCTTGGGCTTGTCAAAGTGAATTGAAGATAATGCAACAATAATTGATCCTATATGCAAGCTCTGAGGATCATTGTTGTTGTTGATGAAGAACTTTCAATCACATGGCCTTCCTTCATCTTCCACACCATCTTTGGAAGACTAGACTTAGCCTTCAATACTTCAGAAGTTTTAATGACTTCGGAAGTTTTGGAGACTGGACCTTCGAAAGCTTTTGTATCCACTACAGCAGACTTCAGTACTTCGGAAGCATTCCTTTCTTTCGAGACCAAATTTTCTTCCGAAGGTAAGTTTCACTTATCTTCTTCTTTATTTTGGAGCTTCCGAAAGGAAGAGAGTTTCCTTCCAAAGCTATCTTCTTCTTCTCTTCTTCTCAGAAGTTTTCTCCTTGATCATGTGGATAGTACTTTTGGGATTGTAGATGCAATCCTTGGTAAAGTGAGAAGTACTAGCACACATGATGCATTCAATTGGCATATTTCTGAGAGTCTTCTTCTGAGTAAGAGGCTGAATTGAAAGTGGCCTTGATCTCTTAGGCTTTCTTTGATTTTCTTTTGGCTGCCCTTATCAAGTTCTTCCTTGTAGACTTGGTCATCCCTGGTTCCTTCTTCTCTCCAGGAGAATAGTGACCTTTCTTAGGATAACCCTTATCACTCACTTCGGGTTCATCCTTCACTATCTCATCTACATCTTCATCCTTTTCTTGAAAGGATCAATAGGAGGTAGCTCATCTTGACAAGTTCCACACCTTGGAGATCTTATAAATAATAGTGTGTGTGGAGGAGCTATCTCACTTGACCCTAATCACTGAATGTTCTAATAACAAATCTTTGCATGCAAGAATGAGGAGATTATGTTCTTGAACGTTTCCTCTTCACGAACACATTTTTCTATCTTGGCTTTGCTGATCACAAGCTCAGCCTGGCATTCAGTTAACTCGGTTATGAGATCTTTGATTTGAGTCCTGTAGTTTGTATGCTCATATTTAAAAGTATAAATGGGTTTTTTATAAATCTTCATTTTAAGTTTATAATCATTTTCTCTGCTCTTTAAAGTCAGCTTTTAAAATGTTCAAGGACTCAGATCATATCTCACTTCCAGTTATGGGACCTGTACATATTAACTTTACCATGCATCAGAGAGTACAAAGATGTTCTAATACACGGCTTCTTCATGATCAGCCATCAGTGCTTGGTTTGGAGAAGCATCTCCTACCTGAAAGCTCCAGTCAAAGCCTCTTTCTTCAACAGCAACAGTAGCATGTTGTTTTGGTTGGCATGGCTTCTCAGTTCTAGGAGCTGCATCAGTGTATTGGTCGGGATTGTGCTTGGCCACCATATTGTCCTTAATGCCTTGCACTCTCTAGCATAGTGTCCTATTTGGTTCAATTGTAACACTTCACCTTGCTTTTATCCAGGCCAAACTTTCCACTGGCCATATTGCTTGGGAACTTCCTTCGTGTTCTCTGTAGAACTTCTTGGCTCTATGAGTGAGAATAGCATCTGTTGGACTATCTCCATGTACTCCAGGTCATCTGGATGGAATGCAGTTCAAGTATTTAAGAGTGAAAAGAAAGTTTCCACAACTGTTCATCAGCCGACACAAAGGCTTGAGCAGAGCTTGTCTCTTGGAATGGGCTTCCTTGGATGTACTCTCCCTTGGTGTCTCAGGGAAG